>JASKDV010174516.1:0-13268 GCA_032466395.1 Aegires albopunctatus | reverse complement strand
GCCTAATAACCCACTCCGGCTAATAACCCGGTACCTGTGACAACCGTGGGGTGGGTTATAAGCCGAAGAGTACTGTATTCAGATGGCAGATTTGTTGGTTTTGTTTTTTGATACATGCTTTTAATCATCGCTCAATGTTTATCATACTTCAGGGCGAAGAATTTACTGTCTATGAAAGGTATGTTGCTGATATGTTGGCACCCCAAGGGAAAATAAGATTGCGTGTTTTATTGGGAAGAGACGATTCTACCAAAGTACTCAATGTAAGTCATTTTATTTTTGGTATACATCAAATTCAAATAAAAAGAATAATTCTTATTGCTAGAAAGTTAAAGAAAATCGCTATAAGTTTGTTTTTTTCACAATTAAAGATGAAGAATAGAATAAGTATGCATGTATATTATTATTTTTTTCTCAATAGTTAGTTGACAAAATAAAAAAAGTCTTTGCTTAAGTGTGAATACAAATGTTTGTCACAATATAAATTTTTTGAGAATAAATAAATGAGAAATACATGTTTCATAACAAACTTATGTGGTTAGTTGTTTTTATCTTAATTGAAGACAATTATGTGTGACAAATCACTTTTTAAGAAGTTCATGTGTCATCACCACAACAAATTTTATAATTTATTCAAATGTCTTAAGCTCTCTTTCGGGGTAATTGATATGATTTGATATCATTAATGCACTTAATTAATTTATTGATATTGTAAATTTCCACATTTGATTTCGACTGAAAGCATTAATTCCATGAAATGTCAAATTTTTTAGATTACGTTACTTGGTACCAATTTATATTGATTTACAATTGCAGCTTCTTTTTGATGCAAACATTGCAAAGACCACAATACTGAAATCTCTGGGATCACCAATAATGGTGGACTGGGTTAATTCCAAATAACTAACTTAACTTTTATTGTTCCACAGGAATCTGGTCATGGTTTTAGGGAAGCTTTCAGATATGTTTTACCAAAATTGCTAATGGGTCCTGTCTATCACTGTCTTCAGTATTTTGACCTTGTCAAGGTAAGTTCAAAATTTTAGTCTGTTTTCTTATCATTTGCAACTAATTTAACAAGTTAGGCGCAGAGAGGCAGTATTGTTCATTGTTTAAAGCTTTGTTTCTTTTATTTTATTTAAATAATTGTGCCTAGTTCAGTGGAATACAGCAGTGGGAATTGTTAAAAAGCAGTTTATTTGGGAAATGTTATTAGAAAGTAGTTTATTTGGGAAATTTTGACTTCTTCTATGAGAAATTATAAGGTTTCCTGATTAACAACATAATGATTGCTGTTTTATATATCAATTGTGTATTTGCAGGACTTAATTAATACAAGTCCTAGTGAAGATGATAAAGAGTGTTTGGCTCAAGCAGACGGACTTCTTCAAGCATTGAGAGCAAGGCTTGAGAGACAGTTCACTGGAAACATCCCAAAAAGAAAAAATTGGTCAGTATCTATCTAGTACACTGGTGATATTTATGTATTTATTTACTTTATATTTATTGTTTACAATCAGTTACTTTTCAAATCAGGGATGGTGTTTTTATACTAGATTTTTTGGCTCTGTGTCACAAAGGGTATATAGACTGGATCTAGATATTGCACACACTCTAGATTAAAGATGTAGGTTCCAGGTACTGGCTTCAAACAAATGCAGGCAAAGTGAACACATTAGATCTAGATATTATATCTAGGCTGTTTTAGTCACTTGGGTGTATTCTTTTATATTCCCTGCTCATCCCTATTCCCATCCTTGGCAGACCTCCCTAGTATTACGGATAATCTGTAATCATTACAGAAAATACGTTCGGACAGCACCAAATTACAGAATTACAAAAATTGTCAGTAAAATACAGATTTATGAGTTAAACAAATTTTGGCTGTACAATCACTTTAATATCTGCTTATAGATTTGTTTTCATCAATCCAACATTCAAGAAGCCAAAGTTAAAACATTCAGAACTCCATGTTGATCAAGAATCTTTAGATAAAATTAAAACGTGGAACCTTCTTTGAAGAAAAGGAAAGTTTCATAAGCACTTTAATAAAAAAAATTTAAAGGTAACGCGACCATCTGTTGCGTATTTATTTTTTAATTTCTGTGAAGTCACTGCCTCATTACAGAAATTTATTTCAAATTACAAAAAAATTATGAAGCCATTACAGAATTTTGAATTTCAAACTAGGGAGGTCTGCCTTGGTCATATGCCTAAAGTAATTAAAAGATAGGCCTATTGAAAAACAATGATTTTACCTAAGTTTTGAGGAAAGGTTAGAAATAGATCAGTTAAGAGTATCGATAAATGATTGAATCAGGACAATGTCATATGAAGTGTTTGGGAGATGCGGTCACCGATGACCGATGGTTTTCAGACAATTTTTTGAGGAGCTATTTACAGGTCTAGTTATTTATATCCATTTCCTGTAACAAAGGTTAAAATCATTCTCGTTTAATTTTTTCATGCACTGATTCTGATATTTTCAGGGAGATATCTCTGCGCATGCAAGCACATGTAACTAGGTCACAGTCAGTTCAAAAGATGCAGGAAATCCAGAGGAGTATAGATGGTTGGGAGGGGAAGGAAATTACTCAGTTATGCAGTGAATTCATAATGGGTATGTACCATCGCTTCTCCTGCATTTTTTTACTTATTGCTATTTGGGTTGGTTTTGCTATTAGTATTTTTTGTGTTTTCTATTAAAGGGAAGACAGTGTGTTCTTAAACATTTTAAGATTTATGATGGAATGGGGTAGTGGCTTTTTAACATTTTAGTGTATTTGTGTCCTTACTGTTCCCAATGGCACATCCTGATTAATTTTTTGTAATTTATTTTTTTCAAATGTTTAAGAGGGCTCATTATTGAGAAGTACAGGACGGCGGACATCCTCAGAGAGACACGTTTTTCTCTTTGATGGTTTGATTGTTCTTTGCAAAACAAATCCTAAGAGGACATCAGGCACCAGCTCTAATTGTGATTACAAATTTAAAGAAAAGTTTCTGATTCGCAAAGTTGAGGTTGTGGACAAAACTGACCCAGAAGGTGAGCCACCTATGTTCTGTTGGGTTTTATTTATTTTTTTATTTTTTAATTGTTGTCTATCATCTTCCTCTTTTAGGGCACTATTCCCTCAAAAGGGGAACTAGCAAGATGATCATGGCTTTCTTTTTAACTTTTTCTTTTTTATCACTTGGTGGAAAGATGAAATATGTTTTCCTAATTACGTAGTAATTAATTATAATTCTACATTTTTAAGAAAAAAATGTATCCTTGCATCCTAATTTTGTTCAGCATCAATACCATAGTAAGTTATTGGTTATCAAAGTTTAATTTCTCTTCTGTCCTTAATTTACATTATCAGCCAGTTTCGAGAATGAATTCTTTTATCTAGTAAACATGGGTTTATGTAATGTAAACATGTTATATTATAATTTCATTTCCTTGACCATAACTATCTAAGACGTATAATTTCTCATTAATTAGTAGTAAATTATAATTATGATTGAGAGTAAGATATAAAAATTAATTGCCTGAACGTGGTGAATACAATAATACCTAAATTGTGAAGGTTTTTTTTCCATGTATGATTCATTGGTTGTTGGGTTTTTTTTTTAATCAGATTTATCTTTTGAAATCCGTCCAAGAGAGCAAACCAATTTTACTTTACAAGCAAAGACCACTGAGGAAAAAACAAACTGGATGGCTGCCTTGATTTCTTTGCAGACAAGAAGGTAGGTTGTGTGTAGACATTATAGATTGAAATATTAGTAAGATATAAGGCAATCCAAAATTTAAATGCCTTGGCATGATAGAGCAGCTATATTTATTACAGTATTGCCATCATTTTATTTCCAAGACTTGATCACCTTTTCATCCTAATTTTAAGTTGTTGTATATACTACCTCGTTGTATTTCAAGATACTATTTTTTTCTTTTTTTGTGTGTGAACCATTTGCCTGTAATTCAAAATTACCTTTTATAAAGGTTCAAGGTTCATTGGTTAATGAACGTTTTGTCAAGCATGGACATGTGTTGATTGATAAGTCAGTTTCATTTGCATCTGTGTCAATAGAAATCACTTGTAATTTTAAATATCGATTTTGAAATTTTTGTTGATTTCAGTATGCTAGAACGATGCTTGGATGCTATACTTCGAGAAGAAGAAAAAAATCATCCATTGGTTCCCCCTTCACCTGCATCATATGCATTTGCTGCTGAAGACTCAGAGGAAAATATAATTTTTGAAGAAAATCAGGAGTCTTCTTATGAAAGTCCTCTAATCAAGGTAATTTTGTATATGTTGTCTTGCTAAATTGGAATATCATCCACATTTAGGAACATTATTTAGTTTTTAAAGTGTATAACAGATGTTTTGATCTCTGTTGTTTTCAAAAGAAAAGTTTACTGATGTTAATTAACCCCCTCACTACCTTACCCTTAGTAGTGCTCAGGGTGTTCTTGTATTCCAATGCGCCTAATGTCTCTAGATTTGAAGTTCATGAAATATGCTACTTCCGTGTTAAATGATGGGCCTATTGTTAGAAAAGACCTACAATTATCCTTTATAAAGTAGGCTTCAGGTTCTCAGCACATGCTGTTCCCACCCCTTGAGAGAGGGTTAATCTCTTCTAGTGTATCTCATTTTACTAAACCATTCTATCATGTTGCCTTTTCTAACATGTGATTTTTTTTTCTCCTAGGGTGGTCAACTGATCAAACTTGTAGAACGGCTAACTTACCACATGTATGCTGATCCGCAATTTGTTCGAACATTCTTGCTCACCTACCGTTCCTTTTGCAGCCCAAGAGAACTCCTAGATTTGTTAATCAAAAGGTAAAATATATAAATAGTAGGCAAGGAACATTTTTAAAATATATAATCATGGGTTAATGGGTTGCACTACAGATTTGTAGATTCTATCAAAATGTAAACGTTTTAACCTGAGAATGGACATAGTCAGGAATGAATTATTTTTTTTTAGATTTAGATTTAAATTTCCTTTTTTTCCTTCTCTCAAGGAGAAATTTTTCTCAGTGGTCTATTCCAATAAACAAAACAAAAAGACCAGAAAACTGCACTGCATTTAAACAATGTGAATACGGTAAAGGAATGTAATGTCAAAGTGTGACTCAAACCTGGGTTGCATCTGAGATTTTCCTTTTTCCTTGGGAGGACTTCAAATTTTATTCCTCTATTACTCTTGTTTTTTGACAGGCATGTTAAGTTATAATTCTAATGAATACTCGAGATCTCAAACCCTTGTTAGTTTAAGCGTTTAAATATACGAATAAATTCATGAGTTTCTAAGGTCATTTCTTTTACATTGATGATAATATTCAGGAAAACATGATTATTTTGAGAGAAAACCACCATTTGAAATCATCTTTAGAGTATTGTTACAAAATTTGTTAATCTTTGCATTCTGGTTGTGCCTCTATTTTTAATGTATAAGACATGTTGAAAATAATAATGATGATATTCATCACATCTTATTGATATGCTTCTGATTTACGGTCCTTGGAAAGGGCTAGGCAACAGCACTTTAAGGTTTATAATTTTGAGTGGAAAGATAGATTGGTTGATGTTTGATAAAGATTTCAGTTGAACGATAAATTGAGAGATGGACCATAAAGATTTCAGTGGAATGGACATTGATTGAATGAAGTTTGTTAATCTCTATGTATTCTTGATACATTTTCAGATTGTGGTAAGCACATTGTGAGATGAAGATGATGATAATAAGGATAATGAAACTTTTTCTACCATTTAAGTTAACAAACTTCAAATTTTGACTCATTTAATTGTTCTCATTTTCAGGTTTGACATCCCTGAACCAAAATTTGCCAAATCTGTGGCAGATGATGACAATATTGCAATAAAAAATAGGGAGGACTTAAAGCGGTTTAGAACAGAATACTTAAAACCTGTGCAATTCAGGTAAATGCAACCCTAATGGTCTTTTAATTGCATGACATTCAATTTTGTATGCCTTACAGGGTTGGAAAAAAATGGGGAATTTTCAATTTTAACAATGAGGGTCGAGAAAGGTAAATTGTTTTTATAACATAACGAATGGATTTCTGCTATACTACAAACAATGAAAAACCATTAACCAACAATTTTTTTGTCTCTTAGTGTAATTGATACCCGCCACTGCAAGCAAAACGCAAAAGAAGAATACAGCATGAACCTGCTAGCCATAATTTTTGATCAATAAACATCTCTATTAAAAGAAAATATTCTTTTTTCTGTATGCGCTGTATCGCCGTAACTGATGCTCCAATCGACTTGAAACTTTATGTGTGCCTTAGTTATCCGCTCAATGCGTTACAAGGGTTTAATTTGTCATTGTGTCATTTTCAAACCTTCTGCCGCCATCTTCAAACTCTTTAGTTGTGTTGTAGAACTCTCAACCGAATTAATTTTCGTGAAACCCTGAAAAATCTGTGGCTATGAATAAGTATCGATGATTGGCTCTCATATTGTGGAAGTCCCCAAATTATTTATAGTTTTTAAGCCTTCTTCTCGCTAATTTCACCAGTGATATTATTAAAATCTGGATCTAGATTAATCTATTATTTAATTACTATCAGGTAAGTGTAAGGTCAGAAACAGCGAAGCTGTACTGGGCTGACTAGTGGTACAAAAAGACACTTATGTGAGAACAGCAGAACTGAGCGCACATCATTCATGCTAGAACAATGGGACTACTCTCATATCCATAAAAACACATACCAGAAACAAAAGAAGTAACCATATGCATATGATGCACAAATATATTTATTCAAGACAAAACAATAATAGCATGCATTACACATCTAAAATGTAAGAATGCATGTTCAGAACTATACACATATGCACACCCTTCAGAATGGAATGACAGAACAGCACACATTAATGCAAAAACAGAGGGATGAAGCAACATGGGAGGTAGAGCAACATGAGTACGTAGACCTGTAATGACGTGAAAGAAAGGGAGGACAGAATGACACACATATACACCTACATACATAAAGATAACGTAATAGCATATGCACTCACAAAGATTCTTTAATTGGAAAACTTACACCATGAAGTGAGGTTGATTGCATCTAGAGGTGGGCATTTAGGCAGGTTTGATGTATGTAACTCAATGAAAATAGTTCATCTTCATTTTGATGCAAGAATTTAGATAAGACTTTTTGTGTGTGAGAGAGGTTATTGAATCTCTAGGTTAGTCCTAGTTTCTTATTGGCAGAGATCTTCATGGTTTAAATGAATTTCTTTTTACAGAGTAGTAAATGTATTCCGCCATTGGGTGGATAACCATTTCTACGATTTCCAAAGAGATCCTGAGCTTCTAGAGCAACTTAAAACGTTTCTAAAATCTCTTAGACGAAAAGATGTGAGGAAGATGGCTGATTTCATCTCTAAAAGTATATCTCGAAAGGTCAGTGCAGTTTACTTATCCGATCCAGTTCATTTACTTACTTATCTGATCCAGTCAATGCAGTTTAAGATAGTCACTTTAGTAGCACATTTTTGAATTTTTTAACAATGGTTGGACGGTGGGATCGTCTAATAGATTACTTCCATAACCACGGCCAGGTGGTGCCACCATCCAATGCAATTATATCATTTTACTGGCTGAATTTTGAAATGTACAAGCCTAACTAAATCTTTATAGATGACCTGGAAGCTGAAGATTATAAATGTACGACCTTAACACTGCAACAGACTCCTTAAGATTTAACAAACATATTGATTGCAACAATAACAAAGTCAATCCAGACAATAGACACCCTTGGGCAGACAGGCAATCCTTATCTATAGGCTCACCCATGAGACACTGATCTGCGGACAACCCTAATCCTGCTTATCAAGTGGTTGATTACATTTGTGATGTTTCATTGCATCAAGGCTAATTGACAACCTAAGTGCCTTCCCAGGCAATAGTCACATTTGGGTGATGAAAACAAAGGTGCGCCAAGCCACAACCCTCTCTATCATAATACATGTACATATATGTGAAAAAGGTTGTGGCTGAGCAATAATTCTATTTTCCGCATGATTCTGTAATCCAAACAAATAGCCGGGTCCGGATGTGGTGTAGACATGATTACTTTCATATCGTACAGAATGACTTGTTTGACCTATGTAAGATAAAAAAAATCTTTCTTAACATTTTCATTTTGTTCTGTTCCATTTGCTGTTTACACCGTCATTTTATATTTCAGATGGAGAGTTCGAACTTGGAAAGAGAATTCACATTTCAGGAAAAGCCACCAAGAATTGAATGGCATATTGCTCGTAAAAGAGAAGATTTTAATCTCATGAATGTAGGTTGTTGTTTGTTGGCTATTTTTTTTTTTTAACATATGCATCTTATCAAAGAAACATTTATTTCTTTGTCACTCATAGACCAATTATTAATGAAATCAGACAAAAGTCAATTTGCTTCTCTGTCACTATTCTACTGGTTAATTTTTTTATATTCAATGTGTATGAATTCCCCATTTGTATGTACGATCACTCAAATATCTTATTTACCTTTTAATATACAGTTTCTTAGTGATTGCATGTTTTTGATAATCTGATAATTATTTAAAAATAGGTTTTGACATTGACACTATCTTGCAACGTTTTCATGTACTTTTGAAATGAATGTTTTTGGGGATTTTAAATCATTTTTTTTTTTTGTCTCCCCAAAATATCCATGGGCTGGATTTTTTTCAATAGATTATCCTTATCAATGAATACAACGATACCTGTCAATGAAAATCAGAATTTATCACAGCAGTTCTTTTTCTTTGCAGCTATGAATTATAGGATAAGATTCTTTTTATAAAACTTACATTAGGTAGTCCAAACTAAAAAAAAAATTTGTTCAAAGGTGTCAAAAGATGTTTATCTTGTAGTTCTGAAGATAATTCCAGTCGCAATATGAATCTTCAATCATTTAAGCATATGGATTCAGTAATATAAACCCAATCCATACGATCTAAAAAAGATACAGAACCGATTGCTTGAGATCTAGTCTGTCGACAGTGTGAAAACATAGCTTATAATCTAGGCCAGAGTCAGTCACGTCGATAAACCATAATAAAGTAAATAAAATAACATAATATGAATAAATTGATGTTAAGGTCGATAAATATGAACATTAAACTAATCCAAGGGCACAGTCTAAGCTGATGGAGCCAAAGAACAGGGTTGATGCGGGTCGCTTGTCTCGCTAGATCTAGACATCTTTTCGCTCAAGCTAAGGCAGAGAAAAGAAACGATTTATCAATGGGCTTTATTTACATCTCTTGCGTAGGAGCGAAGTGCATTGTTTTTCTGAGTTAGTTTAGTATTCGTGTTCAGAGAAAAATGAGCTTTCGAATGGTATTATATTCGTGAGGATTGATTCATTTTTTAATAGTGATTTTATACAAAATATGTTATATATTTTTCCATGGATGCTTAGCTTATGCATATTTTATACCGAAATAAAGGGCATTCTTTGCCGGTTTGTTTGAGATAGCTTTCAGGTGAATCCATTGAACGGCGTAGTAGCGCACAGTGATTGGGTGAGGAGAGGTAATTTTTCACGTCTCAAAGGCAGACAAATATTCATCACAGGCACCATATTTAAACGCTCACACGTATATTACAACAAAAATTATAGTAAAACAAAACCACGCCATCTTGTATAGCTTTGAATGAGCTTTAATATGACATGTAATTTGATAACCTTATTTACGGTTATCAATGAGATATCTTAGGGTGAAGTAAAAGCAAAATCAACTGTTTCCACTGGCCGATCAGCGTGATCGTGGAAGTTTGGACTACCTACTTACATTATTATTATTTCTCAAAAAAGATGGACAGATTTTTTGTTATATCATTATTTCATAAACTATGTTTAGTTAAATTTAGTTATTAGTTTTTTCTGTTTAGTGGGATCCTCTCTCAATATCTGATCTGCATCCAAGTTTCCTCTCATTTTTTTCTATTATTACAGCTGCATCCAATAGAAATTGCACGTCAAGTCACTTTGCTTGAGTTTGATCTATACAGAGCTGTAAAGCCTTCTGAATTAGTGGGAATGCCATGGACAAAGAAAGACAAGCAACAGACAGCTCCAAATCTGCTCAAAATGATACAATTTTCAACTAATGTAAGAGAGCAAATCAACTTAACTTTATAGGCTTAAAGCTTTCATATAGTCAGAAAAGAAATTAATTTTGATAGAATCATTTATTCTCTCTCACATCAGTTTTTTGTTTTTTTTGTATCTTCCCTTAAAATTAAAGTGTTTTCATATCTGTACTTTCTGAAACTATTATAAGTTGTATGAACCTGGCCATATGGTTATTTTTGTTTTAAAAAATAATAATGAAATTTTGAAAAGAGTGTGGTCAATGAAGATCAACACCAGCAACACGTAGAGGGAGAAAAATAGGAGGCTGCTGGTTTTAAATCTAAGGCCACTGGTTGCTTAATTGTTTGTGTATTGGTGTAACGTAATTTTATGAGTTTATTCACAATTTTAATGAGGAATGACTTTTTTTCTCAAAAACTTTTTTTTTATTAGTTTGAGTCAGGAGAAAAACAACTCTCAAAAACTATAAAACCCATATCCACCAAACTTACCGCGGAAATTTAGAAATGCATAATAGATATCATTTTCTAATTGTTTTTCCTTTTGGTGATTATATCTGGTGAAAATATTAGGGTTTTTGTGAAATCTGTATTTTGAAATTCAGATTTTACTTTATTTCTTTTGCAGTTTACGTACTGGCTAGAATTATGCATTGTGGAAACGTGTAACCTGGAGGAGCGTGTAGCAGTGATGTCACGTATTATAGAAATCATGCTAGTTCTTCAAGATTTGAATAACTTTAATGGTGTCATGGAAATAAGTAGCGCCCTTAACTCTGCATCTATTTTCCGTTTGGAGCAAACTAAGAAGGTAAACATTACAATTCTCACCTTCCAAAATGTCAGTATTGTAATGGTACAGTAGTTTTTGTTTGAGTGCCCGGTAGTTGGGAATCAGCATAATCGGGCTCTTGGGCGGAGTGGGTGTTTAGACGAAATTGTCCTATTCATACATATAGAGAGAGGTGAGAGAGAGAGAAAGGGGTGGGGGTAGAGATGGAGAAGGGTGGTTAAGAGTGGAGAGAGAGAGAACGGGGAAGGGTGGAGGGGGAGAGAGGATTTTGAAATCCTCTTACATTTACACTGCAAGTAGCCCTCATCAAAAGGATCAAAATCCCTGCGGTCTAATGCCAGACAGAGATCATTTTGTGGCGCCAGGTGGGATTTGATTGCATTGACTAAAGTACATCGGTAGCCTTGGACATGTCTTCTGAACTGGCTTGGGTCATTGAGCATGCCTGCTCTAGTCCAGATCATTGCCCCGCCTCCTTGGCTACTTCGGTGCATTTGGTTGGATGATTGTTAAAGTTACACATGTCCATCATTTCAGAGTCAACCTGTCATCAGTGCGTGGGCACACTGGGATTTCTCACCTTGCAGATAGTAACAAAGGGGTAGGATTAAGCGATAATGCATGTTTGCTAGCCTTAGAAAATAAAGTGATTGCTGATAGATTATCAAGCGTTGGTTGTCATTTGCTACCGTTTTAATGTGGGCATGATCCAGAAATAACGGGCACTTAGGCGAAAGAGCTTTTTAGCAGGCAGGCACTTAAGAGTGGTGAAATGATATTTCAAAAAATCTGTTTTGGTGGAAATGCGGGCGCTTAAGCGAAATGGGCATTCAGCTGGAGGCACTCTTGCGAAAACTACTGTAATAGTTTTTGGGGGCCCTTTCCCTTGATGGACAAGGTACCCCAAGCACAAGGTGTATAAGCAATGACGTATATTTTTTAACCCATCCTTAAAGATATTCCAGACAAATTAGCACCGCATCAGACAAGATCCATAATCTTAAGACACACACTATAAATTTATGGTACAATGATGATATTTAGAGCGTCGTATGAGACATCAGAAATGGGGAGGAACAGGCTTCGAAATGGACAAACAACTCTACAAGACCGCACGGAACAAGCCAAATAATCTAATAATCAAGTGGAAACAGGATTTTACCAAAGAAAGCTTATCAGTAATAAAACGAGCAGAAAGGAGCCTTTTAGTGGAACGGTCAAAGCCTAACGTCTCCATGCTTCCTTCTCACACATTGGCTAATGACTTAAGTGAGGACTTTCATAACTTCTTCACTCAAAAAAAGTTACCAAAATTTGTCAATAACTAGACCAGATGTCACCTACCAGTCTGACAACACCACCTGATCAAAAAGCATCAACTATTACTCCTTTGGTCAAATTTGAACAAACAATGGTCGAGGAGGTCAAGAAAATCCTGAAATCAATGCCATATGAATCATGCTGACCTGACAGAATCCCTACATGGTTAATCAAATCATGATCACACGATCTAGCACAAGCTCTTTGTTCTCAAACGTCAACAAATCTGTATCAATTCTTTCAGCAGAACACAATACGTTCAGAGTACACTTTTTTTCCCCTGATATTAGACCATAGCACAGCATTTGATGCTAATGATCAGAAATTGTTGAATTACAATTAAGTTGTTGTTTTTTTTTAAAACGTGAATGTCTTATGGTTAAGAGCATATTTATTGAATAGGACATTAAAATAACATTCTTTAGTGCACATATTTCAAATTTGATGTGTCTTGGTGCTGCAGTCTTTCTTGAAAGTGTGACCATAATTTTGACCTTATTTTTATTATAATATAATTATATGGAAGTAAGATTCCTTAGTTGTTTATTATGCTATGCTCATTTCATTTAATAAACTTGTCACAGAGATATTTGAAGATCCATCTTACTTAATAAAATTTTTTTTAAAATTTGTTTATTATTATTTTATTTTTTGTTAGTAGTAGTATTCATCATGAATTTAATCCTTTGGATCTCAATGAAGTACTTTTTCTATTCATTTATTTTTTTGCAGGAATTACCCCACAAGTATCAGAGAGCAATGGAAGAAGTGTCTGAGTTGAATAATGATCATTTTAAAAAGTATATTGAACGACTAAGGTCAATCAACCCACCATGCGTGCCCTTTTTAGGTAAGCCATCTATTTTATTCAATAAAAGGCTTTTTGTCTTGTCTCTTTTCACTTTATTTCTGCTTCTTATTGCTATTAGAGGCACATATAGTTGATTCGTTTATATTGAGTTATATATAATTTCCAATTTTCTCTCTCTCTCTCTCTCTCTCTCTCTCTCTCTCTCTCTCTCTCT
>JASKDV010174484.1:0-13269 GCA_032466395.1 Aegires albopunctatus | reverse complement strand
GACTGTTTTATCCTCTTACTTCTACTATCATTTCTATTTATTGATTTATTGATTTAAAATGTTTGGTAATCTGGAAGGCTGTTTTATCTTCTTACTTCTACTATCATTTCTATTTATTGATTTATTGATTTAAAATGTTTGGTAATCTGGAAGACTGTTTTATCCTCTTACTTCTACTACCATTTCTATTTATTGATTTATTGATTTAAAATGTTTGGTAATCTGGAAGACTGTTTTATCCTCTTACTTCTACTATCATTTCTATTTATTGATTTATTGATTTAAAATGTTTGGTAATCTGGAAGACTTTTATCCTCTTACTTCTACTCCTATTTCTATTTATTGATTTACTGATCCATGGTACAGTATTCCAGTGAAAGCCTGTCTTCTATTTTCGGTCTTCCTTTGCAATCTACAGATTATTTGTCCTTATTATTGTTTACTGCATTGGCGGGGTTCTCATCCAGAAATATGTGCGTAAAGCAGAAGGTTTAGAGGTTATCCCAAACTACGAATTTTGGAAGGATCTTCCGAGTCTCATTAAGGTAAAGAGCAACGTTCAAAGATAAAAATAGTTTAAATTCATAAGAATATTTTTATTGTTTTTTAAATTAACTTTTAATGATAATTCCCTGAAGAGAAAGTTACCATTTGGGTTTTTTCTGTCACCGAGTGTCAGCCTGTGAACAGTGTTGCCAGCTGAGGCACTTGTGTAAATAACCTTGTTCAAGAGATGACGCGGTTTCCCTTATGAGATTGAAACCTGTGACCTTTTGCTTGCAAATCTAGCAACTTATCTGTTTGGCCACTGTGACATGGTGGCTCCCCATCAAGACAATTCTGGCGAGTAACTCTGAATGTTTAACCCAATCGATCATTATCAATTCTTTTCCGGGTTTAAAAGTCACACACCACTCTTGGGCATATTTTAATGTAGCCCTGCATAATTTACAAATCTACTTCAAGAACTGTTGCATGTTGGGCACAAAATCACAAGGTTTTGCAAAAAAACTCAATGAGGTAACACAATAAATGTCATTTTTCTCAACTTCGGTGAGCGAATATTAAATTTTTGATCTGAGGTAAATTTGATAAGGCATGCAGTTTCATGACATTATCTCAAACTTAATTCAGCTTATAAGGATTTCTATAAATAATAGACCCAAAATTGTTTTAAATAAACTTCTTCAACTTCAAGGTTGGATTTAATCTTTTTTGTATCCATGTATTAACCCAAGAGAAGCTCGGGCCTTTTTAAAATGGCATTTCTGGCACAATCTGACCAGGCGCAGGCAGTAATGCCGTACAATGACAAAACGCATATTTCTTGTTATGGCAGGAAAATACAGATCACAAGTTGGGGGAAACCTTTATCAATTGATACGTTGAATAAAAAGTATTCCCGCCAAAACGAGAAAATTGCGTTTTGTCATTGTATGGCAGAGTATATATCAGGTACAAGCTTGTCAATGTTAGATGTCAGGCATGCAGCAGGACAACCTTTTGAGATAGGGACCTTGGCTTCTTAAATTGGAAATTTCCATTAATTTTTTTAAAGATAAGGAAGTATTTTTGATTGAATTTAGATTCCAACCAATGAGATTGCAACTTTCATTTGCCCCTTATATTTTCCCGCCAATTTGTTATTCATTGGTAAAGAGACCTTATTCGCTGTGTTTTGGTTCAACACACTGTGTGTGATCTAGAGGCCAAGCTCGCGCTTAGGCAATGTACAACCATGACAGAGCGAGTTCTTCTTGGGTTTATTATCCCCCAATCAATCCTAAAGGAAGACGTTCATTAGATTCAAATCAGGAAATGTTCTAGCAAACATTTATAGTGTGTCTATTGACATCTTCTGACCGCTGAAGTATCCTCTTTGCTGTGTCTTTCCCCATATTTGACAAAAATTTTGTATGGTTTCAAAAAATAACGGTTACAATTTTCAATGAGTCTTAAAAGTGATTTTTTTCATTATCTCTTTGCTGTTGTTATAGGGGTTGGGTTATTAGGTTTTTGTTGTTTTGTTTTTTATCAACACTCCTGACCATTTTCTTTGGGAACTATGTCATCCAGTAAGGGCTACCTTTGTTTTGTTTTTTTTTTGTTGGTTTTTGTTTTGCGACTTGTTGAAGAAAAAATGTGACGCAACTTCATCGAATACATTCAGTCTAAGTAGTTCTCTTGGTTGTCATTATATTGTTTATTTTTTGTTTATTTATTTATTTGTTGTTGTTTTTTTAAGGGAAAATAAGGGATCTTCTCTTTACACCTATATGAAGATAGATTTCATGATTATCTGTTTTACAGGAAGGTTGTGTTTTTACCTACCAAAAGTGTAGAGGAACCACCACGTATGAGAAGATATAAAGAACATTGCTTGGGAGCCATTGAAGGCTTGCTTCACTGTTTATCAGATTAAAATAAATTTTTTTTTTTTTTTAATTATTTCTACTTAACGGATGCAATACGAATGTTTGCCCCATGAGTTTTTAAAGTTGATTTATTTATTGCCTATGATGTTTTGTGATATGAAAATGTAGAAAGTGATTTGTGACACCAATGATTGATATCATTCAGTCCTCTTCTCATTTGAATCATTGAAGTCATCCCACATTTGTTTAGTTTGTAAAGTATATCACTTTCTTTTCAGTGGCCTGTCCTCTTCGCCAAAAACTGCCATCATTCCTTAACCCTTGTTATTATTAGTTGTTATTATCATATATGGAACATTAAACGTCACCCATTGTAAATGTTGCAAAGGGAAAGGTTCGGACATTTTTATTTAAAACATTGAACAAGTTTTAAAAAAGTAACTTCATAGGTCTTGAAAAAAAACATTTTGTCGTTGTTATACCACTTTTAATGGTTGATTATTAAGGTGAAGAGGTAGAGAGAGGATAGGGTGATTACTTGAAATTGCTTTTATTTATGTTCTGAAATTTTATATTTGTACTCAAAAACAATTAATGGTGTCACATGTATATTTTTTCTGGTTGTTCATTGACCCATGAAGAGGTTATAATTCAAAATATTGAAATGATTTTTTTATTTACTATATAGTATAGTGCAGGGGTGCTCACTCAACCTTTATTGACATGGGATCTACTTTTACATTTCCCATCCATTGGAGATCTACCAGTCAGTGTTGCCAGGTAAAATTTTGCCGTCCCGCCACATTCACATGGACAAAAGAAGAAGAAAACCAACACAAATCCACAAAATCCAAGAAAAAAACGATCTGTAAAAATATGAAGACAAATAGAAATAGTAAACTTCGCGGGTGTGTCCTGCAGTCATCCCTCTATCGACTGCCAAGCACCTGAAGAGCGACTGGTAAATCGCTATCGACGATGAGCACCCCTGATATAGTTCATTTTGAGGACAAAAACTTTTCAGCTCATCAACTACTTCTGAAGCCAAGTTAACGTTCAGATGAACTATTTGTTACATTTGAATGTGGTTGAAGTTAAACTAGTTACAAAGATATAGGGAAACACTTTGTTAACTGGTGGGGAGAAGGTGTTTAATCGCATGGTGAGTAATGGGATTTTGGTACATTGTATTTGTCAAATTAAAAAAATGTCTTTGTCCTGATAACTATCTATTTTTAGATAAGAGCAGCAAGGAAAGGGTATTTTTCTATTCCATTAATGTTTGTGGGTGTTTGCAAAGGAATAATGTTGCTAAGAATGAGTATAGTATTAATTTCCATGATATGTCAGCAGGGATTTGTTATTATTAATAGTTTTTATTGTTATTAGGATAATACATCCACAGTTTGTTGTCAAGATTGTTCTATTCAACTTCAGAAGGACACTTTCAATGCATCATCAACTTTCCACTTCCACTATGTTATTTAGAAATCATCCCATTGTGTCCATTCTTCATTATAGCCCCAACCGAAAACATTCCCACAATTTTGAATTCAAGATTGAAACATTTCCAGTTATGACCAGTTCTTAACCTGACGCTAATATAAGAGTATATATATATATATATATATGAATATATACATATACATATAATCATATAATATAATGAATATCATACTACGGTTTGATTCTAATTACAGTCCTGCCATCATTAGAAACACACAAATTAATCTAACCATGCAAGTGACACTGAATAACTGAGCACTTGTTATTGTTTATAATTCTAAAATGTTACTCCGGGCCTTTCCTCTGTTATTCGATCTACATTATAGATCTGTCTATACGTAAAATCTTATTTAAGTGCATCTGTGTTTTATTCACCACTTTCAAAGAACACAGTACATTGTATTTTGAACAGTGTTTACTGAAATGCATAATTTGTGTATTTGATTCCACAATAAGCCAACTGGTATGAAGTCAAAGAATGGCATGTGTTTCTCGTGTAAAGAAATTTTTTTCACGGTCATACATAACAACACATGGTCATAATAATTTCTTACTTGACTTTCGCTTTTTTAAAAGTGTTGTAATTAATCATGTGTATTGTTTTTAATGCATTTTAAAGAGTGTGTTTTCGTTTTATTTTTCAAACATGGCACTTTATAATCAAAATAATGCTCAAGTATTTGTGTGCAAGAAGATTTGCTTGATGTTTGGAGAGTGGCACCACAGGGTTCTTGTCCAAGAGTCCAATTCCATAAGATAATATAGCCCCTTTGCTATAGAAGAGTAATCTGTTATTTATAATTACCTTTTTCTCTTGAATGATCTGACTATATTTTTCTCAAACTTTTTGAGGACAATGATATCTCAGACCTCATGCTTTCCATAAATGTCATATACTGGTATATATTATTCATATTTTTTTTGGAATGTTTTTTTTTCCTTTTTTTTTTTCAATTATGTAGTGGTTTACTTTAATTCAAACACACACACACACACACACAGAGTCAAAAACATGCTTACACACACACAGGAGGAGGGGGAAGCATACCAGATGAATTTTATGATTAGAAAAACAAATTATTTTTGTATTTTGAATCCAATAGAAGTTGAAAGTATGAGGGAGAGGGTTAATTAAAAACCCAACCCAAAAGAATTCTGTAGATATTAGACAATGTTTTTCACAAAACTTTAAAAAAAATTCATTTTGCAATACATTTAAAGTGGATATTGATAATTGACTATATTTTTATATTTTTGTTGTTGTTGGCTGTATGTCAATCTTAACATTCCATTCCAAAACATTATCCATACTATGGTATCTATTTTGTCTAAAACTATTTCAGTATCTGTTCTCACCTTTTCTGCATTCCACTTATTGTCAGCCCTATTGTCGATAAACTGCCTTTTGCAGACCTTACCAAATACTGCTTTAAGATATTATGGAGTGATAATTGAGTTACAATATTGCATAACACAGCCTCAATTGATTACCTCCTCATCGTTATTGTTAGTATTCTTCACTATATGATATAAAATAATGTAAGAATATATTAAACATTATACATACCATTTAATATTTAACAAGTAAAATAAAATTACCGTTTTTTTCCAACATGTAACTATGCAGTGGATCTCTATTTAATAATTAATTATTCCCATTGTTATCAGCAAAGTGCCTTATATATTGAATTGTATATGGAGAAATCATTCATGCTGTTGTCTTTTTTCTTTTTCTAGCCTTATCGTCCAAATGATTTGTTCCTTTTTCTATGTTTTCTTTCATCATCTAAAGTTCAAATTATCGAAGAAGAGATATTATGATTTTACAATATGTGTGATCATTTTTCTTAATTATTATAAGATAGCAGTTAATTAAATGACGGTTAAAGTATTGTTGTATTTGTAATTAATCAATCAAATAACCCGCAGCACAAGCCTTTGTCATGTGTTCCTTTTTTTTTTTTAAATATATTTAATACCTCTTTGATCTGATTATAATTCTTTGTACTCCTTGCATTGAAAATTATTTAATTTATCTATATACTTGCTGGAAAGAATTGTCGATATGTTATAACAACAAGTTGTAGTTCTCTAGGGACTTACCTTTTTATGGAAAGATGAAAGAAGTTTGTTGAGTTATTTTTGTCTTTTCTTCTCTTTTGTCAACCTTTTTCCATGGATGAGAATCTGCAGTAGAAACCTGTTAAACCGAAAAGAAATTGAAAACGTCTCATTTTTTTTCCTATATATTATTGCTATCAAACTTCCAATAAATTGAAATCATCGACAGACCTAGTATGGCTAAACAAAAAACATTTTGACTTTTGACTTGTCCTTCATGACCAACTGAAAACGTTAAAAATTTGAAGATTTACATTTCTTTTAGCCTAGATCTACATACTATACTCTTGGTCAATTTATGGGCATGGGCCCAGCTATCACCTCCATGGTTCAGACAATTCTTTTAGCCTAGATCTACATCTATACTCTTGGTCAATTTATGGGCATGGGCCCAGCCATTACCTTCATGGTTCAGACAATTCTTTTAGCCTAGATCTACATCTATACTCTAATTTATGAGCATGGGCCCAGCCATTACCTCCATGGTTCAGACAATTCTTTTAGCCTAGATATACATCTATACTCTAATTTATGGGCATGGGCCCAGCCATTACCTCCATGGTTCAGCAGACAATTCTTTTAGCCTAGATCTACATACTATACTCTTGGTCAATTTATGGGCCCAGCCATCACCTCCATGATTCAGATTTGATTTGACAATACAAAATGTCTAAAAGAAAGCACACCACAATATAGTGCGACTCCTTGGACTTTGAAAATTAAGTTCTCTAGAACTATTAAGAGGTCAATGAAAGAAAAAAATGAGCAAGACTGAAATCTGTCGGAGACATGGCATCAATAACTCAACGCCATCTGCAATACTAATAATATGATATATAGCAGAGAGAAGATTGAGAAAGCCATTAATGGGTCGCTTTTTTTTTTCTCCCTTCCACGCAGAAAATGTAACTTAGGTCAAGAGTGGGTTTCGCACCTTGTAAGACTAGAAACTTTGTTTAAACTACAGTCAGCTCTCCCTAATCCGTACAGAATTTTCCGGATTAGGGAATACTAAGAAATAATATGAAAAAAATTGGTTCCTAGAAAGTCGTTCTGATTACGGAGGGATTCGGATTACAGAATTTTCCAGATTAGAGAGGGCTGACTGTACACTGCAATAAAAGCAACAATCCCTTGAATTTTGGCTTAACAGGTTTCTTCTGTATATTGCCTGGTTGGCCACTATTTTAGTCACTGTTTGGGGGGGTTGGGGGGGTGTAGAAATCCATCTGTATAGTTGCCTGGTGGTTTTTAATGGTTGGTTCTTTTTTGGGAAGTTTTGTTTTGTTTGTTTTGTTTTTTGGGTTTTTTTTCAAATGACAGATCTCTGTGTAAGTTCATCTGAATGTGATAATATATATAATTATAATTCTACTATCCAAAATGAAATCCTATATTGCTTTGCCCTCTAGTGTCTTAAAACAATGAGTAATGTTGTCTGGGGCTCATTATATCATGAGGTGCTATCACTCATACATCGTTGTTACTAATATATAAAGTTACTCTTCACTAATTATATTCTAATGGCTGTGCTCATGCTCATTCTTTGACATTGTTTGTTACTTTCCTTTCTTCTTATCTATTGCAAATCTACAATCAAACCTCATGATGTTGATCTTGTAATTAATATTACAATGTAGTAAAAATACGGTTATAATAGATTTTATATAGTGCCATTTCTAATGAGCTCAAAGCGCTCTACATGCAGGGTCGTCAGACAATAAAATCAAACTGTAGATTAAGACTGAGAGATAGGGGAAGTAAAATTTACTATTACTATGTAAAAGGAAGTAAAGTTAAATTATATAAACTGAAAATCACAACATTGGTCAATACACCGTATGTATCATGTGAGGGACAATAATAGTTAATATCACTGGGTTTTATATTCCATCATTACTCAAAGCTGTCTTCTTTATTTACAATTGTGTATATTTTACATGCGGTTGAATTTGTGTTAACTCTCACAAGTCCAATTTGCAAATAACTTCAATAGCCTGCTGCAGTCCCATTTTTATTTCTATATTTCTATACATTTATAATTCGTAGTACGGTTGAGTGGATAAAATTTAAAGTTTGCAAATAACAGCAATAGCCTGCAGTCCCATTTTTATTTCTATATTTCTATACATTTATAATTCGTAGTACAGTTGAGTGGAAAAAATAAAAAGTTTCCATTTCTTTTCAGTTCAACTCAACTTTTTTATCAGATTAGCCATATTCGGTTTAACGGGTTTCCACTGTATGAAGCCTAAGACTATATCAGCAGCTACAGATGATTTTTGATTAATGTTAACAGAAATATTAAGGCAAGTGCCTTTCACTGGCTGAGTGTTAGTGGCCTCACTGTTTAAAAATGTTTTGGCCTTACCCCCTGGATTTAGTGCTATTGGTTAACTTTTTCCTTAGAGTTGATAAGTATCCTTCTTTTCTAGTCTTAGTAGCAGTTGCAGTCTGCATGGCTATGCAATTGTAATTGTAATACATGTGGAGTATGTTCACATCTCTTACTTCCCTTTGAAAGGAATAGTTTCAATACATTTTCCTCGTCTCGTTGCGTTGGTTATTCATTGTAGTTGTTTCTATGTATCATGTGGTTTTGCTTTTCCTTACTGATACGTAATTGTCATTTCAATTAATTATCATTTTCTTTTCCTTTTTTCTCATGTCCATTATTTAGTATACATGTATTCATATATTTATTCATCCTAATCCTTTATTTCATATTAAATCCCAAAATCATGATGTCAATAATGCAGGGTGAATTTCAATCGATCAAATTAAAATGAAGTATCTCAGGTGAAGTAATTTTTCAAATTATGTTCTCAATCTCAGACTCAGTAACATCTTATTTATATTTGTTTTCAAATGTTATTGAAAAGCCTCGCTATTTAAAAGAAATTTTATTCTTCTTTTTTTTCTTTTTTTTTTTTCAATTTTTCTATCCAGATGAAATTACCCAATTCATGCAAAGTTTGTACACTATAGGGCAATCACTGAGTGCTCAGATCCTCCTCTTAAAGAATTACTAAATTTTGCATTGTGCTCACATGCAATGTTTTGGGCCATTTCATCTTATCACTATTGTTAATTGTTATTTCGCCATCTTTTAAAATTAAACTGGATCTGAAATTCAATAATAATTCAACTGATAATTTTTTATTTGATTTGCTTTGTTTTTCTATCATTGTTATGCAGCATGCAAATGTTTATCCTGTTTCAATCTTTTGTTTTTATATGTTTCTTTTTATAAAATCTGCTTAGCTTCCAATTATAATTATATTTGTATTCTTTTTCAAGAATGATTTGTTTATTTACAGAAGCTGTTTATTTATGGGAGTATTTTCAAAATAAAGAATTTATAAACAACCATAATTTGTTTGACTATTTGTTTTACAATCACGTCATGAAATTATGCAATTTTATTCAATACTGGTACATGTATTTATGTTGACCCATAATTAAAGATCTATTTTAAGTAATCCCAATAGATGCAAATAGCATACTTAAAAAGGAAAGAAATGGGGAAAAAATCCAGTGATGCAGGGTATAATGAACCCATGGCCTCGGCAATGGCACCAAGTCATCTTGCCAAAGAAGGGATACATTCTTTGATCCAATCGACTACTGTTCTGATTACACAAGCTATTTGGTTATTAATTGCGACTTTTCCTTATCTCTATTAATGGTCCATTCTGTTCCCCCTCTCCTCTCCTCTTTCTTTCTTTTCTTCTCTTGACCTCCCCTCTATTGTTGGTCAACCTCCATTCTTACTATACCATACCCTTTCAGTCTTCGCTTGGTTTTTCAATGGATAAGATCGTTTTTTCCATTGGGATTACCTAGCAGCTTACACATCCAGATAAGTCCATTCCATTTTATTAATATTATTATATTTTATTTTATACTTTTCCCTCTTCCATTCATTTCCACTTTTTTATTTTTCTCCCATCCCCCACCTGTGACCCCTATTTTCCTATCTCTCCACTCTCTCTCTCTTTTTGCATTTCTTTCCCCTCACCCCTCTTTTCTGTTTCCTCATTTTTCGATGTAAGTTTTATCTATTTCGTTTTGTTGTCTGACGAAGGGTCATACCCGAAACCTCACAGTTTTGTATTGTTTCATTTTGCAGAACTCCCTACCCAATTTGTGTGCCTATATTTTGTTCCGATTACATGTATTTCCTTTTTATTTTGTCAGCATCTCTTATGTGTATTTTGTGTACTTAATTTCTTGAATAATATTGTTTATTTTAAAATCCCTTTGCTTCACATCTTATTTATCTAATGTTGAGCCATGTGATAAATGTTCAAAGTTCAAAGAAAGAAGTTGAGTTATATTATGATTATGAAGCTATTGAATTGAACTAGATCTACTTTTGTACATATAGAAACAGACACTGGCTAGGACTAGGATTTCCTTTGGTTATTTATTTTAAAATAATGAGGTTATACATTTTATTTTTTGTAATGTTTTAAAGAGATTTGTTCTATATGACCAGATGGATCTTTATTGCATTGTAGTACAGGTATTTGTTTTTTCCTTGCTATCACTATAGTAGGCATAATAAGAAATTAATAAAACATAATTAATTGTAAAAGCTTGGTGGAGGGTATAGGAATTATGAATTTTTATTCATTCCAAGCGAAAATAATTGATACAACAAGCGATTGTGTAAGAATAATATATGTAATTCATTTCTAGATATAGGCAACTTTGATCTCGCTCACATAAAATTTGTAATTTTTCATCACATGACCTATGATTTAGATTTTTTTAAATTAAGAACACTTCCCCCCCCCCTCCCTTTCTCTCCCCCCACCTCAAAATATATGATAATTTGCAAGACTGGGAAGAAAACTTGAGAAATAAACAAAGCTCAATAGTTGTGTTTAGTGAACAATACAGTTTTACACTGGTCCATAAGGTGTGCTTCCATGACTAGCACATAGATTCGATTATTGAACACATACTGTAGATTGGTCATGTATATTATAGAAAAGAAATTCAGATTGGACGAAATTTCAAATAAGTATTAGTCTTTAAGTAATGTATTATTTGAAAGAATGTTACACGATTTTTTGTAAAAAAAATAGCAAAGATTTTCCTAGGCTTTTGAAAGCTAACATAATTATGTTTTGTCTTTTATTATAATTTTCTTCAAAAATTGTAGAAAGTATTATTAAATTAGAAGAAAACAACCAAATCAAAACAAGAACATGAAAATACAACCAACATTAATGATAATGATAAAGATGGATTTGTAATTACACTCCAAAAAAAATGTGGACTCAAAGTCAAAGACTACATTATCTCCCCGGCAGGCCAAAGTTGTACATACATGGAACAACAGATTATTTATTATTCAGTGATTATCAGTGCTTTCCTGCACCGTTACTCTTAACTTTTAAGGCCTGAGTGCAGTGAAGGAATATGTCAAAAGAGACTTTCCCCAAGGAGTCAAGTTCAAGGTCAAATAAAACACCAGCAAGAACTGAACTTGAAGCCTTTGAATTTCAAGCTAAGTAAGTAAGTCATTAAGTGCATCAACTTTGGCCATTAGTTAGTGATGGGCAGAAATCTAATTTCAAAGCTGGATAGCCAGTTACATACAAACTCAGTCTTCATTTAACTGGTAATTAAATTTAAATCCCGATCCGTTTTCCGATTTTCTTATACTTTAATATTTATAATCAAAATCTGGGTCGAAACTGGATCAGGGACCCAAGTAGAAATCTGGAACAAACCCAGTCATTGCAAAACACGATTTGGATAAACAGTTCTAATTATTTAAAAAAACGGGTCAAAGATCAGCACTTTCGGCCACACGCAGTAAGTTAATGAAATCTATACATTACAATTACATAATATTATCCAACCGTATTGATAGAAGCAGGAGATGAATAAATCTAACGAATATAATATGAAAAAATAAATAAGGGCAGATGAGAGTTTCTCTATGAGTGACTAATATGATTATATGAAAATTTGAATGCTTTGTGGATTATATAATGTAACTTGGAATAATATAACCATGAACAGTTTATGAGAGAGCATTGATAAATTCGTCCAATGAGACTTGGCCATCTTTGTTGACGTCTGCTGACGTTAGTATCTCTTTGATTGTCTCCTCCGTGAGGTTTTTGTCACATCGATGCAAAAGAGTTCTCAGTTCGTCTAGATTAAGTTGTCCGTTGTTGTCTTTATCGAATTCCCTGAAGAAGGCGGCGACTTTCTCAACACTGTCAAGGAATGGGAAAATACAATTAAATACATATGGTAAAGTAAAAATAGAAACAAAAAAGTTTAACTGGCAATCACTGCAGGTAAAGTAGACCAATGTTTAGCATTATAATTATACATGCACTACAAAATTCTATTAACGTTTATCGTATGCTTTCGTTCAGGTGTTGTTGGGTTAATGAAGAAAAAAGAGCGAGAGATAAAGTTGTTGTATGTTAAGGAACAAAAAGAGCTAGAGATAAAGTTATTGAATGTTAAGGAACAAAAAATGCGAGAGATATAGTTATTGAATGTTAAGGAACAAAAAGAGCGAGTTATAAATTTGTTGAATGTTTTTTTAATGTTAAGGAACAAAAAGAGTGAGAGATAAAGTTATTGAATATTAAGAAACAACACTTACAATTCCACAATATTTTTTATTCCATTGATGAACTCCTCTAAAGTGATTCTTGAATTTTTGTCTGTTTTGACACCATCGCCAGCCATAAATACAAACATATCCTGTGATTAATTAGAAAGAAAGAAAGGAAAATTCCTTATCATATAGTTTGAAAGTAAAGGCTTAAGTATAATAATGATAATGATAATAATAATAATAACAATAATAATAATAATAATAATAATAATAATAATACTGGTAATTATAATAATAATAATAATAATAATAATAATAATAATAATAATAATAATAAATAATAATAATAAAAATAATAATAATAATAATAATAATGATAATAATAATAATAATAATAATAAATAATAATAATAATAGTATTATGAGGATGATGCTGCTGCTGATGATGATAATGACAATTGATATTTGTTATCAAAGATTTTTAAATTAAATGACCTGTGGTAAATTAATATTATAATATTAGTTTAACGAAGATCTTAACATCAAATAACTACATAATATGTAACACTATCCATTATTCATCAAACCAAAAAAGGAGGAGAGAGAGAGAGAGAGAGAGAGAGAGAGAGAGAGAGAGAGAGAGAGAGAGAGAGAGAGAGAGAGAGAGAG
>JASKDV010174473.1:0-13271 GCA_032466395.1 Aegires albopunctatus | reverse complement strand
TCTCTCTCTCTCTCTCTCTCTCTCTCTCTCTCTCTCTCTCTCTCTCTCTCTCTCTCTCTCTGTGTCTCTCTCTCTTTTTCTCCCCTGTAGATGTGATGATGTTGTAAGTCGCATCTTTAGTCTTAGGGTAGGGCCGTTTGTGTCTATGATGGCCGATGACGTTGGTCAGCAAAACATCTCACACACATTCAAACATCGGACACACATGATACAACAAAGACAGGTTCACACAGAAGGACGATCGAAAAGATAAAGTAACCTTTGTCCGATGTCATAATGTTGCCGTTGTCTTGCTTCAAATCAGACGTGGATCGAGTAGCGGAGAAAGAATGGGTCTTTGGAGGAGTGAGATCCCCCCCTCCCCCCTCATCAGGGTTTTATTTTCTCCTTGTCTTACAAAATCGAGAGCCCACATTTTTTTTCTCAGTTGAAAATTCAATTGATGGTATGACATGTAGGTCGTGATTGTTACAAATATTATGGTTTAAATTAAATGGAGATGTTGGCAGTATGCATTAGAGATATTTTGAAATAGGCATTATCTCAAGATGCATAATATGAGCAATATTTTTCTCTTGAATCAATATCAAGATGCAAGTTTTAATAACCAGCAAAATAGTTTAAAATTATCCAGTAAATAGAAATTAAATATTATAGTTTTAACATGGCTTATATTGATCTTCATTAATTATTTGACTCCCACGGCAATGCTATGTCATGGAAGATTTGCTTTTGGTTGTTACAAAAGTTTGTGTGTTATTTAATGTATTATACATTATAGACATTTGAGAAAATAGCCATAGTGTTCATGGAGAAGAGTCCCAACCATTGCCAGTATCCAGTAGGATGAAGTCAAACTTGTATTTAGAACTCAACGCTGAGAGTCAAAGCAGTTGGTAATCTTACCACAGTCAACATCTATACACCTTAGCTAAGGAGAGAGTCAAGACATCCGTGAAGCAAACCTGCGATGACTGCCTTTACCATTTAGCTATTGGTGCCATTGATTTTTTCATTTTGATATTGTTCAGCATTAAATTTTCTCAATTGTTATTCACCATGTTCTGACAGTACTATTCTTGTTCTTCCAGATATTCATTCTGGCAGCCCCTCCTAGTCGGATAGTGACGGCTGCCTTCAGGCTTCACCTGCACATGCTGACTGGAGCTCCCATTGCTATTCTATTTCCAGTTGTCAATACACGTCTGGTAGGTGGAATCATAACATTATTGATTTTAAAGGTAAATTCAAAGCTGAAGAGAATTCTACTAAATGTGATACATGGTCTTATCCTAGGTCCCTAGAAGGCCACTACATTTCAAAATCCTTCTCAATTCTAAGAGGCATACAGAGGGGCAAACTAATGAAAGGTACTTCTCTCTGGCCAATCGACAATATATGTCTATAGACAGGTACTCATTTAACCTTCAAAGAGTATTCAAAATGTGTATACAGAGCCCTTTGCAAGGACTCTGCATTGTGATTTACTGGAAGTTGAACCTGGGACCTTTTGATCACTAGCGCAATTGTCTTTCTTTAGCCAATGATGCCACAATTAGTATTGAAGAATGTATCATATCGATTCAACCATGATCAAAACATGATAGAAATAATTCTATAAGCGATACAGGGAGTAGATGGCCAAGTGCAAACTGATGTGACAGGTTGGTGCCCTGCCTTGGCATCTGCTTTTCCCTTTGGGTAAGATAATATACCCCTATTGCCCACCCAAGTCTTTCCTTGAATAGACCAAAAATAAAATAAATACCCCTTGGTGAATAATGATAAAGGGATTTTTATATATTTTGTGGAAGTCAAAACTAACTCTTTGGTGTTTTCTCTCTCTTTGTTGACAGCTTCCCTTTGAGACCAGTGTCTATTTCCTCCAGCACATCTTGATGCTAGTGATTCCATTCTACCTTATGAAGACCGGTGGTAATAATAATAATACTAATAATAATAATAATAATAATAATAATAATAATGATAACAATGATAACAATAATAATAGTAATGATAGTAATAATAATAATTAAAAAAATGATCATAATGTAATAGTGGAACTCATTTAATTCGAATTCAAAAGGAAATAACTAGGTATTAGGCCAATTTCACCAAGTCGCTAGTCTTCAATCAATATTGCTAGGCCCAACCGCTTAGTTGTGAGGCTTAGCATTTTAATGATTTACTGTACTATACACATGTATTAATGATAATTACAGGTCAAGCTTTAGTACTATGGCTAGTGCCCCAGTTTGGGATGGAGTAAAGATCCATGGATGGATGGTTGAGACTTTGAATTATCCAAATCAGGCCAGAAATAGTTCAAACTTATCGAATTTCTTCAACAAAGCCAAAAAAAAAAAATAAAAGAAGAAAATCCTAGACTTTTGAGGCTACTTTGAATTGTCGGATTTGAGAATTCCAATTATCTGAGTTCGAATTATGTGGACCCTATTGTAATAAAAATGGTGCTAAAATAATTGACTTTCAAATAAAAACCACAGCACCTTGAGGTACCAAGTTTGGCATACATGTATAAAGTAACATTTTTTAATGTGTGGACAAGCAGGATTATTTTCATTTAAGGCTATTTACTTTATTTATATAATCAGAATTAGTTGCGATTAAAGTTGAGTTTGGAATCCAATCAACAGTACTCTTTGCACTGCACCTTGCATCTGTAATAATCCACCACTATTAGGCCTTTTCTAGTAATAATAATAATAGTAGCATGTATTTATAAGGTGCCATTCTTCATATAAACTCAAGGTTCCAAACAATGATAGATATAAAAGAGAAATATGAAGAAAGGGTAAAAGCTTCCAAAATTATAGCATATTTCTTATTGTGTGCAACTTTGACACAGTGTGTTTGAAGAGACTTTCTATAAGTTGTCAATGTGAGAAGGATTTGGACATGTTCACTTTATCAATTCCAAAGTCAAGGTGCATGTGCAAGGAAGACCTTCTTGCCCAAATGAGACTATGTATGGGGCAAATTTAGTTTAACTTAAATATTTGATCTAAGGACTCTAGATATAGCATACATCTAGCTGCCAACCTGTTGGATAAAATCGTACTTAATACAATTTAATCAATCCATGAAGTGTGATTGAAAATTTTATCAAATTCATCTAGGGTGAAACATTCTGCTTCAGTCACGTCCCCAAAAAGGGGCTTGAAACAGCTACAGGAAGGTAAAGCAACATCGATAGTACCAATGCAAAAGTTTTTTATCATTGCAACTGGGATTTTTCTTCTTGAAAAAATGGGTGTAAGCGTAAGGCAGCGTAGAAAGTACGATTTTGGTTTCTGAAAAGTTGGTAGCTATGAGCACAAGGTCAATTTATACTTCAATTTATACGTTTCCCCAACAAAAGTCAAAGACCTAAACAATTGGGAATGGTGCCTCATTTTACGTCCCTGTCGCTGCACCAGAGATGGCTTTTTTGTTTTTCTGTTTTAAAAAAGATATACATTTTTTTGCTTCAAATATGTTCAGAGTGGACAAGGAAAGATGTTTATAAAAAGAGCCCCTCTCAGTGGAGATGAATGGGTTTTCCTTATGGTTTGGATTGTTTTTTTCCTTATAAAACTAAATTATTATTTGAGGATATTGTGAAAGGCCATTAAGATAGGGTAGTCTGTGTCCAAAAATTGAATTGGCTGCTTATTTTGTCCTCTGTGCTCTGTATTGCTGTCAGTCAGGGGAGAATAGTTGTAGTTGTCCTTGTAAAGCACCATGGTCATGGCTATGCTGTGGATGTGAACGCTATATATAAGTGGGAATTATTTTACTTTATAGATATTGATATATTTTTTTTTCACCCTGGCAAATGGTCATCTCTCCTTCAGATCCCTTCATTCCAGAGAAGTTGTCAGATTTCAACTGGTCCTTGGTGTCTTTTGGATTTCTATTCATCTATCACTTCTTGCCTCTACAAATGCTGGCTTATGTAAGTCTGTTCCTGATATCCATATAGACTACATAGGGGATGGAATGAGGGAGATAACAGAAAGCTGAACCCTGAATTGTGCCAACAAGGGGGACTGCAAATAATCCCAATGAATTTTAATAATGATAATAACTGTATTGATTAGAAAATGATAATGATAATAATTTAATAATATGAATGATAGTAATAATGACAAATGATAATAATAATAATAATAATAATAATAATAATAATAATAATAATATTAACAATAATGATAATAATAATAAAATCCTTTTATCTTTGTTGTTATTTATTCCACTTTTTTAAAACTCCCAATTCGCAGGTGTCCCAAGTCAATCTAAACAATATGCTGTGTCCCGCTGTCTCAGATCCTTTCCATGGGAAGTATTACAGGCTATTTGCCATAGGCCATCAGCTTATCCTCATTCCCACTCTGGGCAAGATCTTTGTCTTGCTTGCCAAAGGCTTCCGCCTCTTGCCAACCGGTGATGACCACTGTGAGGTGCCTGTCTCCCAAGTCCTTGATTGCTCTTCTTCTTGTAGCACTTCCGTTAGCCCGGCCATGTCTTGCAATTCTGAGTGCGACAGCGGGTTTGCCTCAAAGCACTACCAGCAGGAAGATAGCGTGGAGAGCTTTGAGGACCATGAATTTGATGGCAACGCAGGATCTGATGGCTGCAGTGATCGGCATAGGAAGCGCACTCGGATGTCCATGGACAGCGATGCTAGCTGTGGAGGAACTGTCCAGACCGAGGCCAAAGGTGATGGCAAGTATGTCAGCCGGACTATTGTCAATGGCTGCGTCATGCCTGCATGCGAACATGAGGACAAACACAAAGTGAAACTGGATCCCACTATCTCTGGTGGTCAATTGTCCCAAGCTACTGTTGGTCAATTGTCGCAATCTACTGTTGGTCAATTGTCCCACTCTACTGTTGGTCACACTTCGCAGGGTACTGGGCAGAGTTCAACAACGAGGTCTAGAAGTGTACGTAGTAGCCCGCTGACCTTTAGTGATCTGTTGACTGTTAATGGCCATGCTAAGAGTCACTGACCCTTTTCGTGTAGCGGGTGTGTTCGAGAGGGAGAGATGATGAACTCAATGAGATTTTTAGATATTCTTTTAGATTAAAGATTTTTCCATTTTTTCGTCCAAGTCTTTTTCTGCACCTTTCTCGTTGGTATCATTCCCCAGCCTTGATCTTGCATTTGTTTGTCACTGATAATGGAATATTTTACCAACCTCATAGCATTATAAATCCCGTCACATATCATCAATGTTATTATCTTCCGTATAAGTCCACAGAGTAAAATTTCCCAGGAGAAAAAGAAAAATCAACTTCTTTCTGTACATTCTAAAAATTGTGCACATTCGATTTACTGAGATCTCTATTGATGTATAACAAGCACATAATTCTTGCAGTAAGATTTACAAAGAGTTTTACAAGCTATTGATTCAAGGAAGATCACTGCACATCACATTCACATTGTAAGGAATTCTCTTTTGTCATAATTCCATAATAATAATAATAATAATAATAATAATAATAATAATAATAATAATTATGACTATATATTATTAAGTGAAAACTGAGAGTAAAATGTGAAAACTCTTTGATATTTGCATTTATAGAGTAACAAAGATGTGATACATACCTACGCAATAGCACTCATACACACAAAGGTACACTATAAAGCATTTATTTCATAGTTAGACTACTCCATATAATGACAGTGTATGCTCAATCATCCTAACTGTTACAAGTGATGTTCCTATAAAAGGAGTCTGACTTCTTATTTATTTAGATCGTCACAAAACGATGCGTTTCCATTGGACGAAGGTTGCCAGCCAAATATGGGGTGCATAGCTTCACTTATATTATACAATGGCACAAAACATCATCTAGAAAATGTTTGAAGTTGTATATTAAGATTATGTCCAAAGAAGCTATTAGATTATTGAATCTACTACTCTCTCTAACTTTTTCTAGCCCAATCATCTTTATGATAGAGCAACAGTATTGTCCAATAAGGTGAAACCAATACATATAAACTCCTATGGCATGTCAAATCTAGAAGTCAAGGTAGTTAACTCTCTGTGATCTCCATTGCATCATTTGTTTCATTTTTCACATGCATTGTTCTAGAATTGTATATTTATATATTGTATATGTATGAAGTGTATTCTTACAATGTGCCCAAGAGTATTTATCTGTTGCATTACACTTGCATCATTTTGACAATTAAAATTCTGAAACAAATTAAATGAAAAAGGAGAAAAATGAGAGAATGAAGATCGTGGGAATTTTGAGGTTGCCAGTTGTTTTTTCCCAACATATTATTTCTTTAAACTTTAAAAAATATTAATCAGTTATTATGCATCAGTAATTGAACCTCAGGGGTATGATATTTTTCCAATACTTTTCCAAACCTTCGAGATTTGATAGCTAGTTACATGGGTGCTACAGAGCCCTCATTTATTCCTTACTTAGACTTAATTGTCTTCTGTTCACTTCCATCTGTTAGCTTTGGCCTCTAAATTTTTAAAGAATTTCATTTTTCTTAACCTGACAAATTTCAAATGCTTTTCTCCCTTGGGCTTTTGTAAACCTTTGTTCTACTATCATCTAGTAAAATATAAGTAGGGAAGTAAAGGAATTTAGTTACTTGATAATGAAGAAATGGCAAATTGAGGATTATATTACAGCCCTCACTTGGATCCATTTTAATAGTCAGCAATCACTTTCAGACTTATGTGACGTTGTGGCAGCAAGAAATATTAGTAAGCATCTGTACTTTTTGAATGAAAGGAAAACCAGTTATTGAATTTATAATTAATGAAATCAAATCATAGCATACTCTCTGAGGATTGTGAATTGAGGACTTCTTATTTATGGATGCGAATCACGCCAATCCCTTCAGTAGGCAAAAAGCAAGCATTTAACCATTGATGTAATTCAAAGAAATATGTGGGCAATGTAGGCACATAGCATATGGCTCTTAGCTAACTGGTTTGGAAGAGAGGGAGAGAGAGAGAGAGATGGGGGAGAGAGAGAGAGAGAGAGAGATTGAATTGTATTGGCCAATTGGTACTTGAAGCATTCCATAAGCGGGGCTTTGAATGGTTTGGATGGCTCGCAAGTCCCTGTTATCATTTGGTTACTGTCATGTTAATGATTCATGAGGTTTGGGAATTTGCAAGTCCATTTATTTGTTTCAATTTGTAAGCTATGCTATCCATTAATGGTTTGTCAATATTGTCTCGCAATTTCTGTTTACATAGCACCTCTATACAAATCAATACTTAATTGGTGTTCCCAAAGAAAAAACTTTAAAAATAAAGCCTATTATTAAGAAGTCATCATCGACAGATGGCAGGAACATGCAGTATCATAAATAGGACCTAAATACATTGTACATATTAATAACATTTAAGATACAATATGTTTGCACAAAATATTGAATATTGAAAATCAAACACTGTTCTTAAGTCTTAAATAGACAATCCCATAATAAAAATGAATACCAGATACTAATTATAAAAAGCCTCTTCGAAACCTATCAAAATGTCTGAGCATATGATACAGCATTAGCTAGGTTTGCTTTATATGGTTGCATGATATGTTGTCCTTGCTTCTCTTTCAAATTGCACCCTTGAGTCAAGATTGAATTTGTTCAATAAGTACATTGGAAAGCAGAAACCATTTTTTCTCTGAAGCCGTTTGGTTGAAAAGTGTGGCACTTTACTTGCAGGTCTGTGTTACTTGTACATTTTTACTGTAATGAAAGTTGTGAGGAGTAGTTGATAAAAGTAAATAAAGACAACGAAATAATTGTTTCCTTAAAGTCAAGGGTAAAGACTATTGCTGGTTTTATTTTATAACGTGATTGCCATCCATTTTAATCAAGCACTTATCATGGTTGATCATTGTTTTAGTTGAATTTTTAAATTTTCTTGCAATGCACACTGTGTGCGTCTCCCACTCTGATATTTCTTTAGCGTATTCTTCTCATCAGTAAAGACACTGTTGGTCTTTCATGTTTAGCTATTGACAAGAATTCTATTATTAAGAATGTAGCATCAATCACTAAAAAAAAGGTCTTTCCGTTTTTTCATCCTATCTACGATAACAACAATCATAACTGTCCCCACCACTTCCTCTTAAGCTTTTATTGTAATGCATTAACCTGGGTAAGTCACTTCTCAGATTTGAATCAGTCATTCAATTAAAATAAATGTACGTGAAACTTTGGTATCAACGTCAATGATGGGAGCTCCAGTGGATTTCACTATAATGGTCCCTTTGATCTGGCAATTCCTCGTCTTGTGCACATGTGTATTTCTCATATCCTTTAATAGTTTCAGTAGTATTTCATTTGCAAATAGTAAAATAAATTGTTGTTTTTTGTAAATGTAGTTGAATATGAATGGGGATTTTAAATTATGTATGATTTCATACGATTGTCTTGTGCCAGCATTCCTATTCTTATAAAAACATAGGCAAGATTCAAATAGATCAACTTTATTGAGTTGTATGTTTGTTTTCATTCACTCTGATTTACTTGGTCAATTAGTCACATATAATATGTTAATGCCGTAGATCTAGTAAAGGGTAATATTTTTAGTTGTTATCAGTATTAATGATTGCCAAATTATAGTTTTATCAAATGTTTTTTGTCTTGTTGTATTAAAGGACCAGTACTTAAAGTTTGGTCTCATATAACTCATGGTAGACCAGCAACCAATAAGTAGGTTCCCATACCCTGCAATTGAAATAGAAACAAAGTAAATATGGTGCTCAAAGAGTAAAAAAATCTATTAAATAGGATCATCATCATGGATAGATTTCTGATGCAATCTTGTGCTTCCTTATTGATTTGTTTATGTTACACATTATGTTGTACTTATTTTGGTCATTTATTAAATTATGGTCTTAGTTAATCATTTTTTAAGTGCATTTTTAGTTTATTGATATTTTTTTGGTCTCATTTGTTTCTCATAGTCGGGCAGTCGTCCAAAATGTGACCAAGATTGAGATACATATACTCTGACAATCCTAGTATTTGCTATTTATTGTTTTTAGTGTTTATCATCAGAGTTTTTATTTATTTGATTTTGTATTAGTATTACTACTGGCCAGTTGTCAATCCTCAGCTTCTCTTCTCATTACCAATGACAATAAGTCAATGGAGGTAACTGATGGAGGCCATGATTATTGTTGATTATCTACCTTCTTTCCTGAATATCATGAATATCTCTCACTTAAATGTTATTTTATTTTGATAGATGCAATGGCATCTAGAGGCACTTTTTTAATTGTCAATGACAATCATTTGTTGGAAGCATTTCCTAGAAAATGGTTTCTACTAAGTTTTATCAAGTCAAGAAATATATTCAGTCAGAAGGAGCCAACCAATATTTGAAAACGTACATCACAATCACACTGATGTTATTAAGAAACTCTATATATTTTATTTGTTTGAATTGATTTATTGGATACTTTTGTATTTTGAGTTATCTTTTGTCATTTAAACTTCAAACCAAAAGTTAAAACTGAATACCCTGTACTTATTGCGTCCTCATGAAAGGCTGAAGGCTGTGTGATCATGCGATACTTAAGCATCCCGGGTTTTATTATAATATGCCCATTTCAATACACTGATGTTTTTTGTGTGTATATAATATAATATTTATTTGGATCACCTAGTCGAATACTATGTTATATATCATATTTACATCGTTATACCAGTGCTGTTTTTAGACCCTTTGTTGATGATTTTCACTATTTGTTAGATTTACTAGTAAAATTCACTTCTCAATATCTTTGGAATATTGGCTCTTGAATCTTTGACTGTTACCATCTTGGCAGACTGATACAGTTAAAATCTGGAAAAGTATATATCTTTAATCTCAGTCCATTAGCTTTTCTCAACGATACTCCGTGAACTTGGCAAAACGTGTCAGCGTTGTTTAATGTGTGAAATTCATGTCAACTAACAGATGATTGTGTAGACATGTTTTTCCAGACTTGTTCTGGATCAGTCTGTCATGATGGCAATGGCCTGATTTATTTTTGAAATGCAGCTCTTTCCATTGCCTTTCACTCTGAATTATAATGATATGATGAATTTGATTGGGTCTAATTACATAATAGTAATTGTCTCCTTCATTGCAATGAGAACGATGGCTTTCAAATAATGGAGAAATAAATTAACGTAACAATCTGAAAATACATTCAAAAGGCCTCGTTTTTAAAGATTATGTCTTTGATATAAGTTCTTATTTTGTCTACATATTTGCTGACATGACCAGTGTAGAATGTTGTTGACCAAAAAAAATACCTGCCTTTTCAATGTGTTCTCAGTTTAACTTTCTTGCCCACACTATGTTTTTAAACAGTGCAATATGTCTCTTTTGGATAGAGAATAAATCATGTTTTCAGTGAATTACTCATTTGCATTTATAAGCCATGCACATATTATTTTTATTTGTTTATTTTTTGTGTGTGTTGTTTTAGTCATTACAAACACCTCTTGTGTTATGCATATCCAAGTATCTACGTCATGCCAATTTCACATATGTGCAATCCTGCAGCGTTATTTACAAAGAATGTTATTTTTTCAGTCTAGTCTACTGAGTAACCAAGTCATTCCCTTACTGATTTACAGCAGTATTCCAAGTTTGGGAGAAGAGTCCTAGAATTTTTTAAAGGTCAAAATATTACATTGTGGTAACTTTACCTTTGCTTTTCATACCAAAAAAGCATACTAATGACAAGGGTTCTTAACCACTTTTGGTCAAGCCTTCCTTTACACCCTTCATCAAAATCCACTCAACTTGAATACAGCTAGTTAGCCATCTAGATCTGCCGAGACTAGCTGCTTTTTGTGGATTTGACAATTGAGTTCTTGAATTCAATCAATTGTTATTTGGGTTTTCCAAGTCCCAGTAGAATATCATTGCTCAGATTGATCTTCCCAAGTCAAAAGCCTTACCGTCATGCTTTCCTTCAAAACTAATCTTGGTGTAGGAGATGTTGCCATGATGATATAGATTATAGATTGTAAGATCGTGTAGCACATGTATAATCAATAACTTGCGTTCCTCATTTCTTTCTTTATTCTTCTTTTTCAAAAAAAAATCACATATCTCTTACATTGTTATTTACATTTATTCAGCATTGGCTTATATCAAAAGCATTCAAGTGTTCATATCAGTATTTTTAAGTTATATAAGATGAGTCAAACTAGGTTTTATTTGATTTTGGTGTTAAGTCTAGTTGACAATGTAATCAAGAAAAGCTAAGCAAATGATTATGTAAAAGGGAGATGATGTTAACTTATGGGAATAATATGTGAAATAAAACACTTAATTTATGAAAGGAGCTAAAAAAATATAAGGAATTAAATCTTTGTGTTTGACAAATCAATAACTGCCTTTAGTACTTCCTTTCAAAATGGTTTTCATTTTCCCCTTTGTTTATAAACTTAAATTTATTTTGAAATTGTTCTTTTTTCATTTACCAACAGTTCATTTTTGATTGACTTTTTAATTTCATGTGGGTTTTTTGTTGTTGTCATATGTCAAATTCTTTAAGAGATTACTATGATTACTGACACTGATGTAATTTTGTATGTCTTTTGTATTTTCTTTACATTTTGCATTTTGAAACCAAATGATTATAATACATGAAATAATGCTTTTTCATCATGTAAATTGAGAAATTCATTAGAGCAAGTATTACACTCAGTGGGCCTACCACTGCGTTCCATTATACTTAATAGTCTAAGTAAGTTTCAATGATTTCAGTTCACCAAAGTTTTTGCTATTCTTGCTTGATTTTTACCAATTTTTGTTTGTTTGCTTGGTCTTGAGTCAAAGAATTGCATTTGGTTTCAAGTTTTCTCATTGCTTTATACTGCTGTGAATTTATATTATCATCTATATTTCATTGTTATTTATTAACTAGTTGTCAAGATATGACAGGCCAACAGACAGATATTGTGTTATGCTGACACATACATCAAGACCCTCTGTATGATGTTCTGGGAGAGAGATGGATAAATCATACCTGGGAAATTTTTTTTTAAAGCGTTACTGCATTTATACATTCAGAAGGGAAAGGGCTACTGATTTTGTATAGCCTGCCTATAGGTAATATGGATGTGGCTGTAGAGACTAAATATTTGGACTATCAGCTAAATCGTAAATGCAAATCTTCTGTGTTTCAAATCAAACAGGTATTTAATACTTTAAGTACAGAAATATAGAAGATAAAGAAAGGAAACATTTGTTAACACCATAAATTTTTTTGTTTTGGACTCATTGTTTTAGCATTCATTGTTGGAGGACCCCCAATATTCTTTGAGTGAAATCTATGTTCCAGTGTTAACCACTCACTTTTAAGCTAAGAAGGTGTGGATATAGAACCTTATCGGTTAAATGAAATTAGTTCCCCATACTAATGTTTGAGAAGTTGTACACATTTCTGTAAAAGAAAAAAAATGAAAGAACTAGTTGAACTACTGTTTTTTATGATTTTAGTCTTAAACATTTTAAACAACAATTCTGAAGAGGTACATTAATGATAAACAAACCGTATAAAAAGATGTGTCAGTTTTAATGAAATCATTGAAATAAAAAAGTATGAAATATAATGGTGACGGTAAATCCAGGGATAACGACCACTCCTACTATACTATTTTAAATGAAAACATTCCCAATATGCACCCATGACTTCTGTGAATGCTACTTTTTGTTTTGTTTTGTTGCCAAATTTCCTTTCATGAGAGAGGTGTGGGTATTACTGCCAAGCCTATAACATCATACTAATTGTCTTGTAGATGTCAGCCTGACAAGAAATCTGGTTGTTTGGCCTGATGTAGTTTGATACCTAGCTGACAATCCAAAGAAAATTTTCATTCTGGTTTGACAAATAAATGTCATGTTGAATGATGAATGCTTGTGATAAAGTCATTTTATTGTATTTCAAGGTATGAAGAGCTTTTTTCCTAAATTCCTTACTGGTGAATTATAAGTTTACTAGCTGGATAGCCCCGGTCTACGACCGGAAATATGTCAGCTAAATAAGTCTCTATATATAACAAACAAAAAGTCAACTTACCTCAAAATATTGATTTTGACCTTTGATAATGTTTGAAATAATACAGTTTGTTTTCCGTGGAAAATATTAAGAGATCGAGAAATATATCCAGATCTTGATCTAGAAATGTAGGCTAGATCTATTGATATTAGAATCTAGATCTAGATTCTAGACAGATTCAATTTGTAGGGTTCAATTCTAGATCT
>JASKDV010174462.1:0-13271 GCA_032466395.1 Aegires albopunctatus | reverse complement strand
TATATATATATATTAACATAACCATTTAGGCTAAGCTGATATTAAATATTAAATTGTATTGCGATTTAATTTAAGAAAAGCTTCATTGACAAGTCAGAACAGGAGTTAACAGAAATCTAGAAATTGGTATCCCTTTAAGTTAGCTGGTTGTAAAATTGTATACATAACATCTTGATTCTAAAAAGCAACAAATAAATCAGTATATTATAAGGCCTAGAGTTAGAAAACATAATCATGATAATAAATTAATTGTAAGTAATTCAAATTAGGAGATGTGCCCGTAGAACTCAGTGTTATTTTTTGTGTGGATATTTTGCGTGATGACATCGGGAATCGAATTTTATAAATCTGTAAAATATTTGGTGAATCAGACAACCAAAGATTATCGTAGCTATCAAATCCAACCAACATAACTCTTTCAAATCAGGCCAATAACTCCTACAAATCAGGTCTTACTTCTATAGGGAAGTCCCCTTGCTCATCACAGGTGTCTCTTTTTCGAATCGTAGTCAGTGTTGTAAACTTTCCAGATTCTTCGCCACTCAGCAAATGCCAATCTTGACTAGCATCGATTCCAGGAAGGGATTTACTGCCTGCATATCGATCCTATGTCACGTGCAAATGAAAATAAATTAATCAGACGATATGTAGACACCATTTGTTGAGATATATTAATTGTTGCACTGATAGTATGTACATTGCAATTTCAAAGATTAATTAATGTCCAAGGTCAACACTCGTTTCTTATATCAAAGACTATTATTAAGAAAACTAAAAACTTATGTGAAGAAATAATTACGAGTCACATCAGCTGATGGTTTGTCCTTAATGCAATTATCGAAAGTAAAAGAAACAAAGCTTTTCCAACAACTGTAGAATTACAGGACTCACTGCAAAATAAGCCTTTCCGTCTCTGACCCAACCAATGCCAACATCAGATGGAAACATTTTCCCATTATTAGAAAAGCCAAATCCGATGTAACCTGAAAGAACACATTTATAAGTGTGTAGTTCAAAACAACTTTTAAAGCGACATACGTTTCTGAAATGTTATTGGCAATTTATGAGTCTTACCCGTGAAATATATTGATCAAAATTTTGACAAATTTGCCGTTTTCTTCCAACTCCATTTCTTGTTTCCGATAATGCAATGTTACTTTATGAATTAATTACTTTCATTATTGATGTGAACAGAAACTAGATCTCAATTGTCGCAATGAAAAATACCATGACAGCATAACAGTGAGTGATAAACAAATTTCATACTTGTCTCGCTCTAGACAACATGCTAATCTACAACGTCTCAAACAAACAAGCAGGTAAAAAAGAAAAAGAAAGGTTACTGTTTCAGAGCGCTATTGACATGAAATTTTGATGTTCAAATACACTGCCAAACAAAAGTTAAGGTCCAGTCTTCTTGTCTTAACAGCATCCAAATAATACCGACAAAGAAAGTTCAAATGTTTATTAAGAAAGAACCTAGGTCCATTTGATAATGCTTTCGGGTGGTGTTCAAACCAGAAAAAACAACAACAAAAAACAAACAAATATGTAATGAAGACGTAATGTCACTCACCCCTGTTTTCAAAATTATTGATTTATGGATCTCTTCATACTTAAAAGTGGTTTTGACCCCCATTAGCCTTGATGTACTCAATACACCGCCGCCTCATTGACATTGACAAATCTGTCCACGTTTATTTGCGGGATCGTCTTCCATTCTTGCTGCAAAAAAGTGAACCACTGGTCCACGTTTACCGGTGCTGGGTGGTTGTCTCGAACCCGACGACCAAGCACATCCCACAGATGTTCGATGGGGTTATGATCGGGAGAAATGGCTTGCTAGTCCATGTGGGTGACTTGTAGAGTTTTCGGGTACTCGTTGACCACTATTACTTGATTAGCACGGGCGTTGTCATCTTGTAAAACAGCTTCTGGTCCAATCGCATATAGCGCTGGGATAACAAAGGCCGCTGGAATGTCATCTCTGTATGCCATTCCGTTGAGGTTGCTGACTACACGTTGTAATGGTATTTATAGGTCAGTCCAATACCACCCCATACCATAACGGATCCATCACCAAAACGATTGTGCTCAACCACTCAGGCATCGCTGTACCGGTAATGAGAACGTCTCCAGACTCGTGCCCGCATGTCACAAAACGACAAAGTGAGTTTGGATTCATCGGTGAACAGCACACGGACCCAGTACTGTCTGTCGTGTCCAGTTTAAATGATGCTTGCACCAGTCCAGCCGGGCATCAAGATGAGCTCGGATCAGCCCTGACTGAACTGCTGGACGTCTTGCTCTGAGGTTGTGCTGCCGAAGACGCACCTGGATTGTCTGCGTACTGATGTTGACATTGGTGGCCACTCTCAGTTGCTATCGCAGAACACGTCGTCGTGCTGACGCTGTTCTGCCCCGTAAAGCGGAAAGAACAAACGGACAAACCAGTCGTCTCTTTGTTCAGTGCTTCTTGGTCTGCCTGAGCGTCTCCAATTGTTCGTTGCAAAACAATCTCGAAGTCTCTGAATAAATGAATAGATCACAGCCATCTGCCTAGCAACCTCCCTTTAAATCCTGCTTTTTATCAATGGTGCTGTTTAAGGGTAACATCGTTTAATTCATAGAAGCAGCCTGTCTCCGATTGATGATGTTAATGATGCCATGATGATGATGATGATGATGATGATGATGATGATGATGATGATGATGATGATGATGATGGTGATGATGATGAAGATATTAGAAGTAGTAGTATTGGGACAAGACTTACCATTTGTTTCCACACGAGTTTCAAAGACAATGTGTGTAGTGTTAAAATTCCATTTCAAATCAAAATTTTGGTCCAGCTTTTCATGGTACTTGTAGTTTCCGATCTCTGGAGAGTAAACCAACAGGAAAAATTTTAATGTTGTTAATTTTGTTAAGTATTTCAATTATTTGAAATTATCTCTCTGGTGTAACACATAACTAGGTTAGCATACTAGTATGTCATTTGTTCTTCTTCCAGCCAATTTTATTTCGTATAAGGTGTCTATATCAAATCCCTCACTAGTTCACTATTAACGTTCCATTTGAGCAGTAAAAACACCCCTTTTAACAAATTTCTTTTCTCTTAAGATAACGTCTGCATCCGTGAAATTAAACTTAATCAATTCTATGTGAAATAAATAATGATATCTAATTTCAATGAATATCTAAAGCCGATATTCTCTTATCAAACTGTAAAACTAAACTCCATTTTATTATACACGTTTCATGTTATCATCCTTATTTATTTGAGACAAATTGTTACATCACATTATGAAGACAGCTATATCAATATTACTTACCTATCGGTCCATCATCAGCGCTTGCCAAACATAAAAGTGCACCAAGGACCATAAAAATAGCCGATTGTGAATTCTGATGCATTGTCAATCCTGTAATGGTATGTTTTGAAAATTAGTATTTTCATTATGCAAGCCACATTAAAGCCACAGTTCATTTCAATTCCATTCAGTAAAAAAATATTAATCCTTAGAGAGGAAATGATAATACAATTGTTAGCAATTTTAATTGCAGCTGGTAAAATCAATCTAAATCATCTTTCTGTTTTTGACTTATAATGAATGATTTATATTATTGATCCCTTTAGAACTCCCTTTTTTGTTTGTTATGAAACAGGAAACGGGTGTTAACTTCTAATATTTTTGTTATTTTCCTTCATTTCTGATCTTCATAAAAAATTATAAATTCTGAGATATATTAAGTTCTGTCTGATTTGCAATTGTCCCAATGTGTTTTAACATCCTATCGTAGTTCCTCTTCTCACAGTCTTTAATGTTTCCGAAAAGCTTTTTATAAATTCCTCTTTAAAAGATTAATCTTCATGTTGTCAATAATATTCAATCTAAAGAATTTCTCATGAAAAACATTTTTTTTATTTGTATTAAAATGTTAAGTACTTGAATTTATTATTTATTCTCTTCCTGTTTGATTTGCCAAGTCAATATATTATATCATTCCTGGCCGCTATGCATGGTCTAAGTTGTAAACATTGCGTTCTTGCGTTCTTTGCACCGAAGAAAAATTTCAAATAACACAACGTAAACCATCATTGAACTACAGAAAAGAAATATATTCTTATTGCCTACACCATAAGAAAAATCTTTTGAAAAACATCCCCACCTGAGGAGTGTCAATAGACACAAAACTTTTAAGTTGTGGTTCGATCTGCATTGATCTAAGTATTTCTATATTATATAAGTAAGTATACACTTTGTCTTTTGTTATTTATATCGGCATGTCAGAAATGTTAGGCACATGACTTGTACATAATTTGTGAAAACATGATTAGTTTTCCTTTCTTTTGATGTAGTATGCCTTGTTGTGGTCACTAGATTGTTAGACGAACCGTAAGTTTTTAAAATCATTGAAACGTAAATGGGGTGTTGCAAAATGGCCAAGAATGAAAAATGATGAGATATGAATGGGAAGAAATTCTTGTTTTGAGAAAAAGGCAACCTTGAACAGTGAAAAGTAAAGCAAAAAATAAAAAGAATACAATTAATGTTTCAAAGGATAAAATGAGAAACCACAGAGTCAGAGAACAAGAATAATGTGTGATTAACTCAATCAGAATAAAGTCATAAAAAGACACAGTCAACGTTCCAGTTAAAAAACCTTTATCAAGACAAGCGAATAAAGAATTACAAAATAAAAAGGGAATACAATACTTAACTGAGACACAGAAAATCCACACCAGAACAGAATAGAAATAGATCCAAGACGAACAGAGTAAGACACCACAATAAATAATCATCTTTTTATCGTTCAGGTATCGTTCAAATCTTCACCGACGTAGTTTTCAAAGATTGAGTAATATGATTTGTTTGGGGTCTTTTGTTTTCAGTTTTAAGTATCATTTTCATGAGATTGGTGCTTGGTCGAGTCAAACGTGAAGATGAGAGTGTTGTTGTTGTATCGAATTTTACCTATGTCCACTACTATGGTGATATCAGGGTTTTCCTAGACTGTCTTGTAAACAGCCAATGGTTCTTTTACATGCGTATATTATACACACCCGAGGAAACCCGAAATAAATTTGAATTTCAAATTCAAGCCTGCACGGGTTTGAACCAGCGTGGTAGTCGAGTGCCCTAACCACTGAGTTATCCACTCCCCCAGATGAGATTGTAAGATGATCTTATTCTTATTCCAAGGCCCAGTCTGGACCCAAAAAGTCAAATGAGATCAAAGATCAATTACATGTATCTAAATTACCGTTATCAGTTATCAATGGAATTGTAAAAGTAAAGTTTCGGATATGATCCAATTTTATCCCACACAAACAAATTAGTTTAGGCTGAGAATGATTGGCATGTTTATTTCCAAACGAATTTTTTTTTGAAATGTAGAAACTGTGACGGTCCACCAGTAGTTGGCTAAAAAATCATGATTGATGCATTTGCCCTTTCGCTTATTACCTCTCGCATCCAAGGCATACAATGGATACAGATTCAACTTGTGTCAAACTGATGCATATTTGTGGCATCCTGGACTAGTACGAGTAGTAGACATTTGGGCTGGTGATGGAAAACCCCAGGGTTGAATCCCAGTAGGGCGCGATGTTGAATCATTGGGAAAGGTTCTTTTCATGCATTTCCTCACCGCACTCAGGTACTAGGTGTAAAACGAATATCTGGCCATGATAAACGACAGACCTTGGCAGTCTGCTAGAGAGCAGCACCTTTTATCGGTCGCACTTCTATGTGCCCCTCAGGTGGTTTAGGAGAGTTTTGGAATGTTACAGCCTGCCTGGGTACCTCTGTCAAGTGCATTGAGTTTGAGCTCATTTATCAGGAGCGCGCTATGTAAGAATTCTCCTTACTGTCCTTGCCCACATAGGCTTTTCTACCACAGCGAGTGTTCTCTAAAGTACGAAAACCTTCATTTTCTCCTCATTCGTGCGGTGTGTAAAGCACGTGGTTGGTTCTATTTTGGTTTAGTTGTATGATTGTTTAATCGCTTGATTCAACTAAAGAATTTGAGAGCCTATTTTTATAAAACCGAGCCGTGATTATGTATGATGGTAAACATAATTTTATTTGAGCCTTAATGGTCTTCTTCATTTTGCAAAACACTTGTAATTTGCATTGAAAATTTATCTCTCTGACTTGACTTAGAATCTAGCTTAATGAGAGGTGCCTGTGACCAAGCCATTGCTACTTACTATTCTTTCATGGGTCAGTCATTAATATTATGCAACTCAACCTGTTATTGCTGTCTCGTGTCAAGAGAGCAGGCAGTGGGTGGATGGGTCAATTTTTTGGGTATAAATTAGCATATTGAGCAGTGTGTGAAGAACTACAAAAAAGTTGTATGGACGAGCCCAAGGTATAAGAGAAATAAATAAATAAATATAATTTCCACTCTATTAATCCCAGAAGGGAAATTATCATTTGGTATTTATGGGCGCCAAGCATCAGCGCTGTAACGTAGTCAATTTGTGTAAATAACCTTGCCCAAGAGTCAAACATAGCGTCTCTAATAAGATTAACCCGCCACTTTTCGCATGTGAGTTCATCAACTTAACTGTTCATTAAGATAAGCTTTGGTTCTTTGGGCTGAGTAGAATCTAAGACTTAAAAAAGGAATTATAGTAAATTATACCTGCTTCTTCTTACCAGAGATAAAATGGACAAACAGATTTTCTCACAAGTTACCACCACCATTGGTGAAAAGTAAAATACTGGTTACACCAACTATATTAAAGGTGCCAAAATTCATTAACTTAATTTGTTACAACCAATAAAGAGAAGAAAATTAAAAACTTTGACAGTTTTTTCTTATCCTTTGAGAGATGGCATACTAAATAACCAACCAAAGAGAATGGAATATATAAAAACTTGCATTTTATTTCCTGTCACTGTCATGATCGCATTTCATTACGTGATTAAATTCAATTCAATTAAAAGATCAAATAACAAAAGCAAAGATTTAAAGTAAAATGAAATCTACACTTATCACATTTTTTTTTGCATATTATTATAACATCAATATCAATCAATAACTGAGAACTTTGCATGAATCTGATATTTAAAAAAAAAAAAAAAAGAAAGAAAGAAAGAAAGAAAAGGAAAGAAAGCAAACAGAAAAACCAAAAATAATCACCTTAAAAAGGACTAGAAATTAAAACACGAATAGCCAATAATAATATCAAGATGTAATAAAATTTATGTGGTATAAATATATTTCATATTATAAGTATGTATATCGTAGTTATATCTGTTGAATATAATGCATTGATGTTGCTGAATGAAGGTAGATAAGATGTTATATAAATAGTAAGCTCATATTAACATGTTGATAGTTTAAGTAAAGGCTTATCATTTCATCCTCTTCTCATTTCTGTAAATGTAAAGATGAAACAATTATGGTAATTTACAATAGAGATCTGCAGATGTGCAAATTCAGTAAAAATATACATTTTCATTCATAATAATTACCTTTCTTTCGTACTTTGAAAATATTATAATTTATGGACAAAGATTAAAAACTAAGTTAATTATAATCCTATGGCTTTTATACTATGAATTTTTATCCTATTTTGAATTCCCAACACCCCCAATGGTCTAGATGTGAGTTGTGACCACTTACGGATGATATTGTTAGCTCTTCCTGTCTTTCTTTATCCCCTCTTTTCTCTTTTTCCTTTCCACGTTTCGCAATATTTTCTATTATTTCCCTTTGCCATCTTCTAACCTTTGAGTATAGATTCAAGACTACAAAAATACAACAAAATTGAAGGCATTATATTTTCTCCGATTCATACAGCGTCCTGTAAAACTGTAAACTGTAACAAGGGTTTTGAAAGAATGGGTTTATTTTACAAGGATCGAAAATAAGCCAGCCCTTAAGATAAATTAACAGTTATACATGTATTATTAATTTTTTAAATCACACGAAGATTACACAGTAAAAGCAAACCAAAAACAAACCTTAAAACCTCATACAAACTTCTTACACATTGAGATTGAGCAATCAAATGGTAGATACATTTCAAAATATTTGCTTCATGCAAATATTTCCCTGAGAAAATTTGTTCATATTTTGCTCCTCATCTGTAAGTTAGTTTAATGTTTATGCATGAGAATATAAATCAAGAATATATTATGTGTTGAATTCTTATATTTGGTTTGTTTTGGTTTTCTTCACATCTCATGGTTAAGTTTATTTCATGTTAGGTTGGATCTGAGATTTGGGGGGAGGGGAAGAGATGGGTTTTGCTTCACAAATATTGATTTTATTGATGATCCATACGCTTGAAGGGCACCATAGTAAAAATCAATGGAGTTTACAATGAGAATATCAAGTACAATAAAAATTCATGACAACTTTGTTAACAGATGGATGAATAATGCTTGCCCATAATGTATTCTATAAGTAAGGCATCCCATGTCATACAAAAAATAGAGTCAAGCTTTCATTAAAATCCAAGGACATGCTTGTGGAATACGCCTCCATTGCCGACCACTTCTTTTGAAATTGTTGATAGATTTTTAAAGTTTTTGTTTGTCTTAGAGTCTGTTGTCTGTTGAAGATTGTCCTTTATTCTATCCATAGCCTGCAAAAATAATTTCAATGACAAAGATGACTATATATAAATCCTTTTCTGTTAATATCTGATGGAATAATGAATGGTAATATTAGGATTTAAAAAATCAAATGGTTACAAAATGATGAATGACCTTGCATGAATAAAGAAGGTGGTAATATCAGGAACAATAAACAAATACATTTTCCTGAATAGAATTCATATTTTTGCATATTATTATTATTATAATTATAACAAGCTGGCCCTTTTCCAGGGCTGCTTGCAATTATTAAACAAACAAACGAAATTCGAAACAAAGCTTCAACAATCCTATACACAGGGTCAAAATTACAATAGAAACATCAAAATAAGATAATGTATAGACACAACTATTGCTAATGAGGTTCCTACATTAGGATGATAACATCATTTGAAAAATTTAGTCGCAGACAGATTATTTTTTAATGGTGTCCTTTCATAGCCTTAGTCAAATTAAAAAAGTACTTTTGCATCATACATCTATTAGAAGGTATTGATTATCATCATTCAACTTTTTAAAAAAGAATGGTAATAATGACGAATGTCGAGGGTTTTGAAGACAGAAAATAACTTTGGCATTTTGCTTTAATTTAATTTGTATTGGTAATTAGAAATGCCTTTAGGCATTACACCTGTTAAAACTGTGATTATAGTTGGGCAGGAATGGATAAATGTTTCAGCTTTGTTTGAAAAGTTTTTCAAAGCCATAGCTAAATCACAGTGCTATTTGTGCCACTAGTAAGCCAACTTTGAATCCAAAGGTTAGGGAGGTATAATATCGCTTGTCTTAAGTCTGAATCGGAGTCCTTTGAAAAGTCTCTTCACATCTTTTTCTTACCCTACTCAAGCGCATGAAATGGATACATGGTAAAGGCAGAAAAAGACTACATTCACACAGCAGTAGGTAGCACTTAAAAATGGCTGCTCATATTCATGATTCTGGAGGAGTTTAGAGAGTATTGCAGTAAAATGGTCTGTGAATGTGATCTTGTGGGTATATAGACTAAAAATCCAAATTGACATTGCAACATCAATAGATGGTAAAGATAAATATCATCATTATTATATTCCCCTCATTCTCACCTCGTTGCACCAAACTTCTGTGATCATCTTCTCGTGATTGGCAGTTGGAGAATTTTGACTTAGACTACGGGATGCCCTTGATAAAACAGACACCATGCCATAGATGTCGATGGCAGCATCAGCAAGACGCTTAAGAACAAACTGTTGATCTAAAAAAATAAGTGAAAATATATATTTTTATTCATCATAATTACCTTTCCTTAGAGCTATGAAAATATGATAATTTATTTAAAAAAATGTTTTCAGAATTTTTAGACTTTATTTTGAATTTTCAACACCTCCTGGGGCCTTTCTTGTTGAGAGGGCTTATATTATATATACTTTTATATATGATAAGTTGTAACTACTTACGGATGATATTTTTGTTGTATTTCATGAGCACATCTTCCACAGTGCCACCAAATGCATCAATGCTTTTGCTCGTCTGATTGAAAATTTGAAGAAAAAAATAATAATAACCACGTCCTTCAACAAGATGAAAAAGGTTTCTTAAAAGATGTAATAAGTTGAGTGTACACTGAGTTTACCTTTACTACATAATATGTCAAATGAGTAATGACTCTGTGCTATTTATTTGCATATTATGAAATTCACTAAGATTTTCAAACTTTATTTGCCTTTAAAGCACCCTGACATTTATGATCAACAAAATAAAATAAATATATATACATAAACAATCCCCCCCCCTCCAAAAAAACAAAACAAAACAACAAAAGCATAGCTAAATGATGTGAATCAAAGATTGTTGAGAGAGTTTAATAAAACTTTGTCATGCACGATTCATGCAAGACTTGCTATTACCATTACCTCTTCTGCTGAGGCAGCTAACTCAGGATGGACATATTTCACAAGTGAAACATTTCCTGTTTGCATTCCAACAAGTCTGAAAAACATCATGTGACATTGTCCATTATTTCAATAATAAGAAGAAACAAAATTAATAGAAATAAGAATAAGAGATTCTCTATCTCAAAATTGTGGAACAAACGTTTAAAAATTTCTAAATTGTTTGCTGAAAAAATGAGAAAAATCCCCCAACAAATCCTTTACTAAAGAAAGGCCTAATAAGCTGAGGTTGAAAACATCCATCTTTCCTTTTCCTTTTTGTTTATTTTTTTCTCAGTCTATATCAAAGTCACTGAGCTGAAGTGAGGTCAGATATTTCTTCATTCTATGTTAGAATAAATTTCAGGCTATCTAATGATTAACACAATCCTTTAATAAGAGAACAGTAAACATGAGAAATAAATTGTTTACCTCTTAGCCTTCTTAGCACCAGCCCCCACCAAAAGACCCAGGTTGGCGGCAGGGTTTGCCAAAGCTTTCTGAAGTTCTTTAAGTGAACTTCCAGCATACTGCAGGAAAAATTATTATATTATCATTATCATCATCATTACTAATGATGTATTAGTATAAAATTCACGAAAGAATGGAAGTCAATGGCGAGAACTAACATCAATAACTGTCTGGTATGACAAGTCCATCGTGTACTATAAACAAAGAATCGACTCGGTTGTCAGGCAAGCAGAAGGTATCATAAATATAAGTCTTCCCTCCATTGAATCTATTTATCTGAACAGAATGAAAAAGAAAACATCCAAAATCCTTAAAGACAAATACCACCCAGCATATGATTATTTCTATTTGTTACCATCAGAGAAAAAAAATGCGAACTTTTAGGGGAAATAAACGCTTTGTGAATAGTTTTTTTCCGCAAGCTGTTAAGTATTTTAATAATAACAGAGACAAATAGTTCTTCATCTTGAGTCATATTGTTCATGTTAGTTTATGAAATGCTTATCTGACATGCTTGTTTGCTCTTTATTGTTTCATTTGTCTATGTCAATGCACAGTTTTGTTTTAGTATCATGAATGATTTGAGTGCTACTTACTATTTAGTACATGTTTGCGAGCCTAACAACACATACATAAATATTTTCAATGTTAAATTGACTGATTACAAATGTTTATTGCATGCTACGATTGTATGAAATGTTTTTACAATGGCTACAATAAATATACCATACCATACCATCTAGAATAAAAAAGACTATCGCTGAAGTGCCACTGGTAGCAAACAGAGATGCAACACAGCCCTACGTCTAGTACGGTAAATCAAATAAATAAGAAATCGTTATGTTTAAAATCACGGTGGTATCTGTAGTCAAAAGACGTTTGAGATAATAGATACGCTTTTTGAATTTGTTTGCTCCTTGTACAGTAACTACACTACTGAAAGTAGAGCAATGAGATTCTTCATCATTTTACATCCATCCAATAATATGTAATGTTGCTGAAAGCCTTATCAAAATGCTTTGACTTAGCCAGACAGGAATGACATAACAGTTAAACTTAATTTAAGTTTTTAAAAAAATACAATCAATGAATTGAGAAATCTTGAAATCACCCCAGCTTCTTGTGTGGTCTCAGGAACTATTCTTTTAATAACAATGAATGCTTTACACAGATCTTAATCTTAGCTTCATTTGATCTTCAATATTTTCAACCCATAATTAAAAATTTCAAATGCAGACCTGGATGATTCAAATATTATTCTAGGATGTCAACACTAGCAGTCAATAAAGAAGAGCCATCCAACGAAAAATATTATGATGTCTTCAATTGAGGAAAACAAATTCATATTGTCAGATATAATATAACTTTTTCTCAAAACTCGTATTCACAGACCTGCATTCCAGTGAGGGCAATGAAAAGCCTAAGAATATCATTGGTCCCTTCAAATATGCGAAAGATTCTCAAGTCTCTCATGACCCTTTCAATACCACAGTCCTGTAATAGGAGGAAAATCATAAAATCATGCAAAAACAATGGTAAAGCAATAACTTGATTACTCATAACAAGTGAAAAAATGAATTTTGTCTTATTTACAGGGATTTTGATAGTCAACAATTTATTTCTATGTTCACTAACATTTTAATCTATATATATAAATCCCACTTCTTGTGTGTGGTGTGTGGGTGTGTGTGTTGCCGCTAATCTTCTAAACAGTTGGACACACAGTGTTCATATATTTCCATGATCAATTGAAATGAACTGGAGGTGGTTTTAAGCTTATTGAATTGGCATCATTGCCTTTGGTTTATCCGCCTTACTTTATACGTCTAGCCATTGAAAACAAAAAAAATTCGAAGTCAGACATTCGTAGTCCTTTGTCGAATCCAATCCAATTAAAAAAACTATTGTTGTGATTATTGGTCTTCCTTCCGTTTATTAGAGAGTACGCATCTATAATGTATAATTAAATCTAGATAAATATAGATCTAGAGCGCTAGATCTAAATGATGTACGCAATAATAAGAGCACGCATTGATTTAGATCTAAAATCTATAATGTATAGTTAAATCTAGATCAATATAGATATAGATCTAGAACGCTAGATCTAGATGATGTTCGCAAAAAAAGGAATATGCAGATGCATCTAAATCTAGATTATAGATATTTCTAGGTCTAGATATAGATAAATCTAGAGACATCGGCCCCCATTCGAACCAATAAGTCGACCTCATTGGAATCCCCTCTTTATTTCACCTCATTCCCTTTGTGGGAC
>JASKDV010174451.1:0-13273 GCA_032466395.1 Aegires albopunctatus | reverse complement strand
AGAGAGAGAGAAAGAGAGAGAGAGAGAGAGAGAGAGAGAAAGAGAGAGAGAGATATCTAAATGCGAATGCACCTGACATGACTAAGTAAGGAACCTTTCTTTCTCTTTAAGAACTAGTTATGTATGACCTATTGCTTAATGGGATAGATTATACATGATAATTGATTATAGCAGCAATATAAAACTATGATGCAAAAATGTAATGGAGAAAGAAAACTTAGATAACATTGTAAAGTGAGACGGTCAGTGATTAGAAAGAAAGAAAAGACGATATGGCATTTGACGAAGGAATGCAAATGACAGGTGTCGCAAATAAGAGACGGATATGTCTGGCATAGCAAGAATCTGAGTACGCAAAGAAATGACTGATAATAAACAAAACAAATTTGAACTGAGTACATGTCGCTACAAAACTCCTGTATCTTCTTATTTAGATTTGGGCGCTTACAGGAGTTTTGATCTAAGGCAGTGATTTGTATTATGAAGATTTATGTTAGTCAAGGCCAAAAGAAATGAGACGACTCAAAAAGATCATGAACGTAGTGACATTTGTATGAGGATCTGGATAGTTTCTGAAAAAGAAAGCTGCACAACAATCAGACATCATTGTCAACTATCAGACATCATTGTAATCATCATCATGAGGGTGCCATATCAAGTAACTTGGGCATGCCACATATTCCACTCTTTGGATAAGGAATTGCAGTGTGGGTTTTGTTGTGTTTTTTGTTGTTGTTTTTTGCACACTTTACAGAGCGAGGCATAATTGGGTGTTCAGAGAAGAGAACCTCCTTCGAGCAAGCGTTTTGGCCTTAAACTCCTTACTCCCTTGGGAGACCAGGCCACACCGAGATCATGATCCTAAGAGCCCAATACTGCCTTTTATCGAATTTCCCAAAGTATTTGTCGTTACTGGGATTCGAACCCGCGCCATTGGATTCAGCCACATTTTTAATTTATTTAATTTTTTGTTGTTGAATTTATTATAGTTGACAACACTTCTACATCCAATGTCCATCCACTTCTTTCTCCGCGATAAACTGTCTTAAGGTTGGCTGTATCCATATAGCCCTTTTACTTCCTCTGTTTGGTTTTCCTTCCATCGATTTTACCGGTTATGGATAATGGTCTTGCCATCAGCTACTGTTCGAAGACAGTATGCATGGTAGTACATAATGTATCAGAGAAGGATAATCCGAGGTGCGCGCTGAAGGCGAGGAATGAAGAAATAAACAAGTTTACCAAATCAACTTTTTGGGCAGTTTCATTATAGTACCGCAGATGCAAGGTGCACCAAGGAGGTTAAAGAGTATAATTGACCTCGCCAATGCAGCATTTGTAAATCTAGATCTAGAAACCATTTTGAAAATCTGTATTAGCTTTATGACGACCATGCTCTCCGTATGCTACAATGCTACGTATACCCGATCAGACATAACTTGCATTAATTTCACCCAATACATACTTGTTATTTATTTATTTTATCCAGTAAGCATATGAGTGCGGTTTGAGCCATGACGACAGACTCGGTATGCATAATGATATTCATTTATTAATAATTTAAAACTCGACTTGACTTTTTCGATTACTAATTTAAAAAAAATATGTTTTTTTTTAAATCTCGGACTCTATGATCTATTATCTATAATCTATGACTCGCATTATGGTACTTAAAAATACAAGCATTATTATTTCGTCTTGTTGTTGCTGATGATGTTGATGATGATGTTGTTGTTTTCATTGCATTGCCCAATATAATCGATCATGATCCAAGATGTTTTTCTATCCCTTTGCGATGGAATGCGTATTATCATCATCTCATCATCGCCTGCCAAGATATGATTATTTTTATATTATTCATAATAATTATATACGTGTATAATCTTATTCAAATTAAGGATGCTAACACTTGATAGATGGGATATAACTCAGATCATTGAGGCCGAATTAAAGAACAGGGGACGCAAAATAAAAATGAAAAACCAATGAATAAATAATAAATAGATAAAGTAATACACGAGCATATTATAGGGGTCGATATGGCCGAATGGTTAAGACATTGCACTGCATCTGGGTAGCTAAAATTTCTGTATAATATTATGTCTTTTGTTGGTTTGTTTTGTTTTGTTGTTTTTTGTTTTTTGTTTTTTTTTTTTGTTTTTTTTGTCCTATGACCATCCTCGGCTAATCCATGTTGAATAAGTGAGCTTTTATATAGCGCATTACCACTTAATGTGCTCAATGCGCTTTACAGAGGACCCCCGATAGATAACATTACCATCACAATCATTCTCAACCCCCAGGGGGTAGATGTGCGGCCTGATGAAAGGCTCTCTATAGCAGAGGATCTGATTCTGCCTAAAGCTAGGTACTCATTTTATACCTAAGCACATTGAGGAAATACGTATAAAGAGCCTTTCCCAGATTCTCAGCACCGTACTTTACTAAAATTCGAACCTGGGATCTTTCGATCACCAGCCCAAATGTCAATCACCCGACCACGACGTCATACTCCCGTATCTGCCATTGATGAATGAAATTAAGGCGGTGAATTGCGACTGAGGCCTGGGAGAGTCTAGTCCTTCCTTGGAATACACCCGAAAGAAAAAAATGTCCCCTTGAAATGATAAAGAGAATATCATATTATTATGTTTTATTACACGTGGGATTCTCAGACAGAGAGATAGAGACAGACAAAGAAGCTAAAAAGAGAATGAAGGAGATTGAGGGAACGAAAATATAGCTGATGTCCGAGACAAACATGAAATAGAGAATTAGGTAGATAAATAAACAGGACGACAGATAGATAGATGAAATGTATAAAATAGATCTATAGATAGATATGTATGCCTAAATTTTACAGAATCAACCACACAGAATAGAAGTATTGCAATGTATATTATCCATTATATAAAACTAGCCGAAATGTCCGTTCCTTGAAAGGATGTGGAATGGTTTATATTATATTGCTTTCAACAACTACAGTAAAACGGAAATGTTTTATAGCACCATAAGGTTTATTTTGTTTATTTTAGATTTATTTTAAACACAGATCAGCTAATAGATGTACATGTACTGTAAAGGACATCGCCACTGTCTCAAATGCAATAAGTAGACAAATGGACCATGTCAATTAGTCAACGAAATAAACCTGAATCCCGTGCTCGCGAGTAAAAGGAAGTCTCTTTGTATTCAAAATATGAGGGATCACGTTACTGTACTGTCAAATGTGTACATTTTAAAGCAAACTTTCCAGAAATATTGCGAGATCGTGATGATTCACGCAGAGATCATAAACTCTTTCCTGCCCAAAAGATAGCGAAAGTCACAGCCACGGAACGAATATTTATTAATTGTTATAAAAGAAAAAAGAATTATTTTTTTTAATTCAGCGTAATTGTTAAAACCAATGTGCCCACTACAATCGCTGACATGAGAGAGATGACCGTATTCTCATGTCCATTATTCTTGCTTTTGCTTCTGAGATTTGGACGAACAAAGATATCCCTGATCATTTCTGACCGACCAATCACATTGGTTAAGTTTCTCTCGTCGGGCTTTATCATTTAAATTAGTCTATATAGATAACTCAGCTAAAACAAAACAATACAAATCCAATTTTTATAAATTTATTCAATATGACTGTAATAAAATGAAATAAAATCCTTTGAAAATAAAATGTATTTTGAGCATCCTCAAAATCAGAATCTATACACGATGTGTTTTACCGTCAAAAGGTTTAGAACCTAATAATGTTTGACTCAGACGTTTTAAAATCAGCTAAATCGTTCTTGGTTACTTTTTCATTGAGCGACTTGTATTATGATTCTTTTCGTCCCACCATTTTGCTCCGCGCGGGCCCGACAAAGCTAAAAATAAAATAAAATGAGATTTGAAAATAAAGGGAGAAAACAAAACAACGAAATATTGAAACGGAAACGAGAAGCGTAAATCTAAGCTCGGAGTCAAATCCCTTCGGCAAATAATTCTAACATTTTGTTCGTCGATTTACAATATTTCTTTGTGTGTGTGTGTGTGTGTGTGTGTGTGTGTGTGTGTGTGACTGTGTGTGTGTGTGTGCGTGTGTGTGCGCGCGCGTGTTTGTGTGTATATGTGATGTCGAAAGAACCACAAGCTTCGACACATACTGTCACAATGTGATGGTTGTAATAATATTCAAAAATAGAAATCCAGGCTTATCTAGCTATCGAGTGTGCATAGTGGTCTAGCGGTAGTCCTTTGGCCTGTTTATAAAAAGGTAACAGTTCAATTCACGGATTAGGAAATGCTCTGCGCACTCAAGTTCCTCGCCTTTCTGAAGTGTAAAATAAGTACTTGGCAATAGGCCGAGTCAAATTTTGTCGGAATATCCCTTTCAGCAGAACGCAAGCCAAATCTTATCATAATATCTTTTTAAGCAGCGCGCAAGCCAAATTTTGTCATAATATCTTTTTTAGCAGCGCGCAAGCCAAATCTTATCATAATATCTTTTTTAGCAGCGCGCAAGCCAAATCTTATCATAATATCCCTTTTATTAGTGCGCAAGATGGGATATGATAATTAATATGTCTGCATGGGAAACCTTATTAAAAACACAGTGCACAAGTTAGTGGATAGGCGCTAAACAGTGGCCCTATCTAATTTTAATTTGTTGAGGAACAAATTGAATTCACTGCGCCATAATTGTAATAAAGGATAAATTACGTAATAAGAAATATATGGTCGAATAAATTAAGATAACTGGAAAAAGTTTCATGAATACTGAAGCGAATCTGTATTGGTATAGTTTTGATTACCACCACAAATTAGGTTCCATGTACAGGTAGACTAAAATCTCTTGCAACTTTAGAAAAGAGACAGATAATATGACAAATTCTAAATTAATGACAATGATCAATACTGTATCAGGTGTAAACAAATTTGGTTACTGGAAAAGAACAGAATCGGTGGATATTCCTGAGGAGAGTTCAGTTGAGGCCCCAAATTGTAATTTTTTATTCCTTTTATACAAGCACCGATTTTATTATTTAAAATGACGCAGAAAAACGAAAAGTCAAGAGAGAAGTATAAAAGTATTGTTTTGAAATGAAAATCACAGCTACCAGAAACAGATCTGGTTGAGAGCCATTTGTTCTTATTAGCATTCGCGGCCTATCTTCTCCAAATATGGAGCTTTTGTTGTATTTATTACATTGAATCCTGTATAAGATCTTTATTTCAAAACACTTTCAAAGAGTTAGGTTGTTATTTTTATCATCGTTAAGCATGTCTCGGAATTCCTTTTCTTTGTTAGGCAATCAAAGATCCCGTCCCGATTAACTTGCTCCGTCGCTATTCAGGGAATGGATTTCAATTACTTATATTACTCGTATGGGTTTTGATTATTATCTTTTTTGTTGTTGTTGTAAATTATCCTTTGCTTATTCATCCTTAACCTAAAGAAGTTTCTTTCTATTTTATTTAGTCCTTCTCTAAAATAAGTATAATTTGGCATCGTATTTGAAAACTCTCTATGGCTATCTATCCTCTTATCTCAAACCTTTCCATAATCTTATAATATGTGATAGGCGTAATATCAAATTTTAGTGTATGTATTAAGATCCCGATACCCCATTTAAAAGGCTTAACTTGGATAATGCTTTCTATGCACCTTACTTTACTTGCATTATCCTATTATTTCATTATAAAAAGTACTCACGCACTTACGTGGACTGCAGTTGACCATGGACATCGCACTGAGAGATGCTATATCGTTCATCATAGTAAGTGGACAGAGGTGACAAGCGAGAAGGAGTCAGAACTGATAAAACACGCTGATAACGAAGTGACCCCTGCAGGAAATGGCGGCCAAAGTCTCCACTAGTCTAGGCTTTTAGTTTGAAGTATCGGACAAATATTGAACTGGCGCTTGGTAATCCATCCTACGATAAGACCGTCGAAACGGATGAATACACGGTTCTAGATTCTAAGTGCGATGGGCGAATGACAATTATCTGAACTTTAGAAGTTGTCAGTGGTTGCGACAAACGTATTGATTGCGCCTTAGTTTGAAAAAGCACTTAATAGGTTGAAATATGAATAATTAATTCGTATCGTGTGTGTATTTCATATTCTTTTTAATATTTTGAATTTTACCGTTACGTGACATGATTTGAGGTTTGTTTGGTGTTTGTTTGATTCTTCCTGGTGATATTTGACGTTGAACCGTAGTAATATTAAATCACAATTAAATACCATGTATTAAAACTTAATAGGACAATTTTATCGATAATATTTGAAAATACAAATCAGGTCACATTGTGACATAATATTTAGCGTTAAATGTATTGCGTTTGTATACAGGGGACATTTTGTCCCTTTTGTGAGTTTTCTTTATTGTTTTGACCTATGAACTCCCCTCTTTCTCGGACATCCTAGTGCTTAACCTTTTAAAAAATCCCTGATGACCAGGACATGCGTCTCCTTTTCCCAAATCTTCCCGCGATGGTATTACCCATCCAATTCTCTCAATCGCATTGGAAAGGGGTCTTTATTACTTTCAGATCAGGGTCTGATTAGAACGATCCAAGGGTGGATTTAATGTTTATCTTATTGTATTTATTATTATTTACATTCTCTGCTACCCGTGTGTAAAGTGTTATGTTACTGTAGAACAAATAGAAAGATACTACGCTTTCTTCCAACAGCTATACGATTTCGAGGTTCTGATGGTTCATATAATGTATGATTTATAATATATAATAAGAAAATGATTAATTGTTATAAATAGTATAGTATTATGTGTGCTATGCAACTAGTAGGGATTTTTCATTTCTTATTATTTAATGTTTTAAAATTAATACAGAGAATGTGGTTTATTTGTTGTTGGGTTCATTTTTTTTTTTACCATTAAAGCTTATCAATCCAAATATTAAGTGCAATAGTCTAACATTTTAATAAATTTTACCATGCTGTATTTTTAATTCCCCTCCAACTGCCCAAATTTGGGATAGATAAAGATGCATGAAATAGAATGAAAGAAAATATCATTGTCAAATACATACGCATATGGAAAGACGAGCAAAGGGTAGGGGGGTATGGAGAAATGTTGTTGGCACTGGGACTAGGGAGAGAGAGAGAGAGAGAGAGAGAGAGAGGGATTGATTACTATGTGGCACAGAGAGAGGTGGGGTAAGAGAGAAGGGTCGCAATAATACTATGTCACAAGTCTTGGGGATTATGATAATTAAAACAAAAATGAAAGCCACTTATGTTCTTTAAGTTACATCAGTCAAATTGATAAAACGAAATATGGATGCAGAAAAACGTAAACGATGTCTTACATTATCCTTACATCATTCGTAAAAAGATAGAGATAAAATAACCGAGTCGTCAGCCACTGTGCAGCGCTTCAGGGCTATAGGGGAGAACGGTCTTGTCCAAGGAAAAAACAACAACAGCTAGACGTCAAAGAGGGGCTCGAAACCAAGTAAAGAGGATTCGATGCAATGTCTTATTCGCTCGGCCATCTTCCCTCTTCATGACACTTTCAATGATAGAATTTCATCTGAGATTTAATATTGTCAATATTAGCATTTCACAAGCAGCCTTATACATAAAAATTAATGTTCATCGTGATTAGGCTAAATGACAAAAAAAAAAAAAAAAATTTACAAGGACCGAGGAATTTGCATGAAAGCTAAATCCCAGTTTACATTTCGGCTTTCTCTTTCTAAGAATTAATTGTCATGTCACTTCACATCATGCAATTAACACAAGTGTTGGGCGTAAATCCAGTTTCAAATCCGGTAGAGTCAGTTGCAAGCTCAGATTTAATTAACTGGTTTCTTAATCTCGATCCGCATTCCGATTCTCTCATTCGTCATTAGCAATCTCATCTCCAACATCTATAAGCCTGTCCGGACACACCACTGCACACACCCATTGCTAAATGAAACGTACACCAGCAATCGTTTAAAGTAACCGGATACAATTTATCCTTTGTCTGGAATCCAGGTTGAGATCCAGGCCGAAATCTGGTCGTCAATCCAGGTCAAGAGCGGATCGAGAAACCGGGCTGAATCCAGGTGAAATCTGGAACAGGAATATGCGAAATCAATCACATTAGTATTAACGCACTTGTCCAAGAGCTTTAGCAAAAAGTCTCGTAACGATGTGATTTAGACTATGGAAAGAGCTGCAACTTTCAAAGCATTCTACCGCGGTCATGCGCAAAAGTTCGAAGATGCCAGATAGTCCATTGCCGTTTCCTCAAACTTTAACGCCAATGCGCCTTTTTACGGATGAGAAGGAGTAGGTGTTAAAGTATGAAATGGTGGTAAGTGGTTAAAAGTTGGTGGGGAGGGGTTGGGGGGGGGGGGATTGACGTTTTCATTTAACATTTCCAGAATCTTTATTGTATAATTCAAGTCTAATGAGTGTTTATATTAAAGATTAATAATGCTTCCCCCCCCCCTTTTCCCACTATATTTTGGCCCCAGGATCCTGTTAAGGATTTCGTTAAACCGAGTTTAGTAAACGGCCACTGGATCTAAATCTGGGTCGATGCCAGGTCGAACCCGTTTGGATATCTGGGTCTGGATTCCAGGACAATCTGGACCTTACCCAATTTACATTGTAATTGTATTGCAAAACACGTGACTTGGATAATTAGACCTCAATAAACCGCGTCGCTACCCAGCACTACTACACAGCTTGCGCTCTGAAACGTCACATTGAGTTGAGTTTAGTAATACTTAGGCCTCTACCATAGTGGTAGACTGGTCCAAAAATAGCCTGGAAAGAGAGCCTGTTATAGTTCGTTTCATAATTGTCTGTCACAGAAAAAGCACCGCATCTCTGAATTTGTCTTTTAGATTTCGGTGAAATTTTGAAAGTGGGATGGAATTGTTCATAACGTTAAGGCATAAATTTTCAACTTTGAAAGTTGCAAAGTTTGGATTTTTTTCTCTTTACTTTGTATAAAATTTGTCGCGACTTTTCATGGTTTCAGTATTTCAATAATATGAAGTTTTACCGTAAAATTTTACACATCACGTTTCGGTTTTCTTCTTGTCACCTTTATCAACAATTCCACGAGAAAAGTATGAAACAAAATCACCATGACCTGAATTGCTACAGTGGACAACTGGAGTATGGGAAAGGGGGGAGGATAGTCATGTTGGGATGGAGAAGTGATTTGTGTTCACGTTTTTATTGGTTCTGTCTCGTGTTATAAGTCAAAATATAAACAAATTGTTCTGTAAAGACAATAACATTTGAGAACTCATTTATAATTTGTCATCATTATTTATATGGCGTAAAGAGAAAAACTTTTAAACTATTCAACTAAAAAATCTTCGACATTTTTCTATGAATAATTTCCTCTTTTAGACCCTTCAGCTTTTTCTCAACAATAAAGAAATCAAATTTTATACAGAAGTAAATCTAAAGATTAAGAAGATAATAAATTTAACTTTCTTTTTCTTTTTTTATATTTGTGTCACCCGGTATTATAAGACCGAGAAGTTATCTATTTAAAAATAAAATTGTCTTAAGGGCAGTCAATGGTTTGGATTGGTTGTTTTGGAGGTAAATCACATTTGGTTGTAAGGATGTGTAAGAAGAAGAGCTAAGTCTCGTTTTACTTAATCACAAGTTAAAGGAAGGAACTTAGGTAGCAGACTTTTACTATGCGTTATGATAATAATATTCATTTGTAGAATCGTGTCTTTGCTTTCATTGACGGAAAATACCTAAAAATAGAGCTGGGTCCACAAAGCTTTCAGGAAATGAATGGAAAGCAATGTTTGGAAAGTATTACAGACGGTTTTCGACATGCAGGTGCTGCGTGCTTTCGTCTGCAATACAAACGTGACGTACGCTCTGACATATGTTGTAGTGCATTGTGCAAGTTCTCATGAAAATGATCCAAGCCAAATCGCATTAAATCCATATCCATTTTGGCCTGTGAAAACGTTCTTCTGAAATTGGCATATTTTAACAAGTTATGAAACAAAACAAAAAAACTTGCCTTAAACAACGAATATCACATGAATGTCGATTAAACAATCGCTGAGCCCGATAGATCATTCTTATAACATCAGACTGTCAAATGGATAAGTCAAATTATATGAAATTGGTGAATACCTAGTTTTGGCATGGAAAACTTCACATGGATTGATGCCAATGCTTTGACGTGATACTCGCATTTTATCGATAAGAAGAAAGCAAAATCAGACCCCCCCCCCCCCCCTCCCCCCCAAAAAAAAAACAAAACAAAAACAAAACAAAAATAGCACCACAAACTGAATTGCTTTTTGCAACAGGGAATGTGAAGGTTAGCGTGTATACCATGAATGATTGCATCAGATTATAATGTAAATATAAACACAACTGTCAGGCTGAAGTGGCTCAGGCTTTCGTTCAACGAGATATTGGATCAAAGTGTATTATTTGCTGTAATTTCGGGGTTTCCCTCATTTCAAATCCAACGGTAAATGAAAAAGATAGAGAGTTTCAATAACATTGGGTTACAGCAGAAATCTATAGGCTAGTCAGAAAAAGGAAGTATAGACAAGAAGAGAAAAAAGAAGAAGAGAGAAATAAAATATGTAATATGAAAGTGAATAATCTAGGTCACCATAAAAAGAAGAAAGTTATTCCGGTTCTCGCGTTCGCCATAATATTATGGCTATGATCGTCTCTAAGAGAACGCCGTGACCTTTATAACCTATCCTTCTTTCATAAATACAAGCACGTGAGAAAATACATCACACATGCTAGAATTTTGGCTTTAAGTTCTTTCCTAATCTAATGAACCGATAGGAACGGTGAATTTGGCCTACCATAATATTCAAAACTAGCGCTAGATCATAAATATATTAGATATTTTATTTAGGCAATCAAAGAATATAATAATGTTGGACTTAGTCTGCTATCATTCTCAGCTTCTCATAAATCTAGATTTGCCACAATATTTTCAGTGGTACTTTTCCTGAAGCTTTTTCATAATCTTGATTGAAACACGACTATATGTAAATAGGGATCATAAATCGAACTTGCCAAGTATAAACTCATCAGAGGGTGAACTCATTGACACAAAACTGCTATTATCAACAAAAACTTCTTTATCTACCCTTTATGTCAAAAGCGTAACTGAAAACGGTAATTTGAAAAAAAAAATGGAAAACCCAATACAGTAGGTCTAATTCACTACCGGGAACTTTTCTTTTTATTATAAATACAAATGTTCTGTTATCGGGAAATCTTTCCGATGAGAACAACACAAAATGAGAAGCTAAACTATGTGCTTCTTTAAGAATTCTTAACATATCACAGATTTAAAGATGATCCCTGTCTCACAAAGATTGAGATAAGTATTATTGATTCTAATAATATTGTCATTTATAGAGCCATATGCGAAATTAAACAATTTCTTGAAAAGGTATAACTTATCAACATCGGATACTATTCAGCTCTCAACCAAGTAAAGTACCTGTATAGTAAAGTTCTATTATACAAGCACAATGACACGTACTTTAGTCTTTGTTGGTACTAGACATAACACAAACAACACCAAAAACCATTGTTTTCATAGACATTCTCCTCTGGCTTCATTCTTATTGGCACCACATTTTGTCAGTCAGATGTATTTTGGTTTAGCTGATGCAATCTTTTTGGCAAGCGGTTCTGGAAAAATGTGTGTTCTATTATTAGTCAGTTAGAGATCAACACGGGGAATTACTAATATGACGATTAATGATAACATGTTAATGTAGGTCTTGGGTGGCGTGTAACCAGGGAGTGTCTGTTGTACATCATCTCACAGACAAGGGAGTGTCAAAACTATGCATTTATATTGTGATCGAATGTCAAAACTATGCATTTGTATTGTGATCGAATGTCAAAACTATGCATTTGTATTGTGATCGAATCTGTCAAACGTAATAAAAATATCACCACCATTTTACATCATTTATTCCTTTGAACCCAGTTGTGATTTTTCCTGGGCAAATTTTGATTTTAATTCTCTCTATGCGGTTTTTTTTCTTTTAGTCATTTTTGTTGTCGACTACTTTGCTTTAAAGAATATTTTTTGAATAACGAGCTATATAAACAATTTACTCTTCTGATTTTGTTTGTGATCGTTTCAAATATCAACGTTCACTGCAGCTTTAGTCATATGAGTTAAATTGATATTGACGATATTATGATGTTCACTCATAAGCGAAAGGTAGTTAAGTCTTAAATCTAAATTCGTTTCGATCAATGACAATCTCTCGATATTTGGGAATTACAGGTGAAAACCCGTAATTTCAAGTTTCATGATAATATCCCACATGATATAATTATGCTTTCGATAAGACAAACATTACATCAACCTAGATTATCTATCTGCACTCTTTGGCATTGGCTGGCAGCCATTATACTGGACCCCCATGGACCGGAACTAAATAATACTTTCTTCTTATGACCAACAATAATGCTAAATATTTCGTTCTTTGTCAGACTCACCACTACATACACAGTCATCAGTAATTTTGCCTATTATTTTCATGTCATTGGTGTACAGTATCCGTTTATGTTCAGTTGTATTTTTCAGTAGTAAACCACACTTACTTTGTACTACGTCCAAAAGTAATTTTAAGTAGCAAAGCACACTTATGTAATACATGGACATGCACTCCGTTCATTAGTAATTATCAGTAGTAAAGCACACTAGTTCACGTACTACGTTCAGTTTTAATTTTAGTAGTAAACCACATCTTTATTAAGCATCGTCTTTGGTTGTCATTGAAAGCTTGCTGAATTTAAAATTATTTAGTTAAAACAAATTACTTTCCACTGGCACATTATAATGCTGCCTACTCTATGAGCCTGGATTCCTGTTGCAAAGATCACACTGACATCGTCTGCTAACTGCTAAGTAAAGCACATGACCTGACACTTCGGTTGGACGACATCACGCCATGACACAGTTTAACCAAAACACCAGTAAAGAAATCGAAACGAAAACAATCGATGATGAAATGCTAGGTGTAACACTAACAGTGAGGTGACATTTTTGTATCTAGGCATATACGTGTACTATATTGTATTGTTTGTCTGGAATAGTTTGTGTTCGTTGAAAAGACAGAATAATGTTGGTGTAAAATTGTCATCGTTGCATTATAATGTCTACACATCGCAAAGAAAGAATGCACATTGCCGAGTTATTTTACTTCTCTCTCTCTCTCTCTCTCTCTCTCTCTCTCTCTCTCTCTCTCTCTCTCTCTCTCTCTCTCTCTCTCTC
>JASKDV010174429.1:0-13278 GCA_032466395.1 Aegires albopunctatus | reverse complement strand
GAGAGAGAGAGAGAGAGAGAGAGAGAGAGAGAGAGAGAGAGAGAGAGAGAGAGAGAGAGAGAGAGAGAGATTGCTACATACAGCATCACTACAGACCGTTGCTAAGGACATTCTTAAGAAGATGCCATGCGCCAGGCTCTGGAACTTTTTTTTAGAAACTCGCAGCGCTAAACAAAATCATTCACGGAAAAGGCGTAGGAATGTAAAAAAACACACCAGAAAATCGATGTCACCACGTAGGCCTTCGCGGAGTGGATCGCGGACGCATCGGCATTAGCGAATGAAAAGAACTACTGACGAGAAGACAAACCGCTTTCGTTGGTGTCTCTTCTCTTTCCCCGCTTCATAATGAGTTGCTATTTCGGGACAGGTCGGGCTAAATTGGGATTCGCAAACAGGCATCTCGAAGTAAATAGCCTGCCAGAGGACACCATAAATAGCTACCTTCGGTACAGTAGGGGAAACGGGCTGGAGAATGAGCGAGCGTCCCCACCAAGAGTGAGTAGTTGAGTGAGTTAGTGAATGAGTGAGTAAGCCAATGAGTGGAATACGTCCCTTTTCTATTTGACATCAAGATGCCAGCCTCTCTTCTTGTTTCCAATCGACGTCACAGTGTTATTATTCTTCCTTGTGATTTTCAGTCGCGCGTCAAAGCTTATACAACTGTTGGGTGTCCCCCGCTGCTGCGGCTGTTGTTGTGAGCTATTACATGAACTTGTTTTGGGGTTGAAAAGAAGAATTGATTCCTTGTACAAAGTCTGATATATAGTAAGGAGTCATTATTCTACTGTTGTTCCTGTCAAAAGTAAAAATAAAAGCCCTGGTTTATTTAAGACTAAATTCAACGTCATAATACGAGGAGGTCAAATTTATCGTGAATATTTTAGAATAATTGCTTATGTTTCTTTCGAAAGGATCATCAGGTGGTTCTTCAAATCAGTAAAAATATTTCACTATCTGGTAGCTTAGAGTAACGGTATATTTTATAATGTAAATCAATCATTATTGCATACTGGGTTTTTATAACCTACTTTATTTCAGACGGTTGTGGCTCGTGGTTTTGTTGATGCTTGTTTGCTTGTTTTTCTGTTCTGCTTTGGTTTGGTTTTGGTTTGTCCCCTGTTGTTGCTGCTGATGTTAATGTCTCTGTTGACCTGATTTTCTCTTTATCATTTTTTTTTCTTGTTTTGTTCCTATTTTTCTTGTTGCTTTTCGTAGGTTCGGATTGCATTATCTATTATCAATGTTGTTGTTGCTGTTTTTAAGTTAAGATTTTGTTTCTTTGATATGGGCCTTTAGTTCTTTATTGTAGATTATTGTTTTGGTTTCTGTTTAATTCCTTTTCATTTTGACATGGGGGTGGCTTTGTGTTAGGGATGTGGAGAAGAAGATGGATTGGCGTTTGTTGTTCTCAAGCCTGTTCAAATGTCTATTACACTTAACTGCTTTTAATGTGGTTTGGAGATTCAAAAGGTCATTATCCATCAATCTGATTATATTTCTTTCTACCTTTAAAGGTTATGAGGGATGGATGGCGTCTGACAGAGAGAGAGAGAGAGAGAGAGAGAGAGAGAGACGGGAAGGTTGGGGTGGGGGTGGGAGTGCGTGGGTGTGGATTAGAAGCAATGACGTTGATTGTTAAAGTTGTTCAAAGGTTGTTTTGATGTTTTGCTGTCCTTGCAGTCGCTGTTCTCGTTGGTTTTGTCCAATATTTGATCCTTAACTTGTTGCACTACGTTGATAAAATGTCAGATGTGAACGTTATGCAGCAACAATGTATCTAATTTGCTTTAGCCTTTATATTAATTGTTACAAATTGTATAGCTTTCTTAATTCATTTCTTCACATTTTGTTCCTCTTATTTTGAGGGTGACTTCGGTTGTTGTTGTTCCTGTTATTGTTGTTGTTGTTGTTGATAATAGTGAATATTTGAAAAAGCGCCAACCTCTCATGGCAAACAAGCTCTGGGCACTTTATAGTAAATAAAATACAAACTTATGACTTTGCATTGAAAGATCAAAGTCTAAGATTTTTCACTTTTTTCATCATTAACAACACTACAATAATGATACCATCATCATCATCACCGATAGGAATAGCATCATTATCATGATCATCATCCTCATCATTAACAACATCATCACCATCATCAACATTATTACCTGTCGTCATCGTCACTAATAGGATAAGCATCAATGTCATCATTATCATCATCATTATCAACATCATCCTCCACAACAGCTTTTGTATAATCTTCTCGAACTCAAATCTCACAACTTAGAGTACCAGCCAGATCTTCAAAATGATTCGTGAAATAATATTTCGAATATTTTCAACCAGAGTTTAACATTCTAAATGGCGCCTGAGCTCTCAAGTTTTGAATACTTTGACCAAAAAAGTAACATGAATCAACATACTGTCACCATATAATTCCTATCAACAGTAGCAAAGGGGAAAAAAATTGTACTGAAAGCCTTTTCTCCTCGTCTTTTTTTACCTGAGCTCAAAATTGACACATCATTTTGTTGACATTGTAAAATTCATAGCGTGGTTTTTAAGCAGCAGCATGTGCAATACACAGAAGCGAAAAATTAAATGTTCCGAATATTAAAAATGTTACTTCATCTTTAAGAATCGATTATTCAATATCAATTCAAGGGAACGGATGGCATAAAGGGTAAGGCATCGTCTGCTAAGCCAAAGGTTCGATATTCAAACCGCGACGTAGATGCTTGAATTTAAAATGCAGTTTTTAGGATTTATTTCTGTCTTGGATTTTTAAAATTTTCTTGGCGAATATCCATTGTACCCTTTGCCAGAACTCACACCCCTTCCCCTCCCTTCTCTCCTTTACATTGACTTTAACCCATTCTTCACAACTCCATTGCTAGCCAGCCCCGAAAGAGAACGAATATAAAATGAATGATTTTTATTTATACTTCAGAATCATGAAGGCATATGACAATGTATGGTCATTCCTTTTATATGGGTGCGAATGCTGGACAATCAATACTCGCAGCATAAAGAAGAAATTAGAAACAATTGAAATATGGTTCATATGAAGAATTATGTAAATCACGAAGAGAAAGGCGGTCAAACCAGGAAGTGTTAGAAATAGTAAACATGAAGAGATCACTCATCACTACATTACAATAAGAGAAACACAGATGAATTTATGGGGCATGTCTACAGAAGAAAAGGGTCGGAACATCTTAGCATGACTGGACAGATTGAGGGAAGAAGAAGTAAAGGACGCCAACAGGAAACATATTATGTGGATAGCTTCAATGCATGGACAACGCTGAAACAGCTCAACAACAACAACAACGCCATGAGCGCTTCAGACAAAAGGGAGAAAAAGAGAGTCATGTCCGTCAATGCCCGTTCCAGACAAATACTGGATGATGATGATGAAAATACACATGATACAAATGCAAATAAACTACTGTTACGTGTGGAAAATTGCAGGAGGTAGGAAAAGTCACACTACTGTTATCTTTTTCAGCACTTATGTATTTCACCAACACTTTGTTGGGGTACATGACTTCCAAAAATTCTTGTGTGGCCTATCATTATTCCTATTGAAGAATACAGGCAACTCTATTATCTTCCAGGTATGAAATAAGATTCCGCGATCTTCGGTACCCTTTGGGTTTGGTGCCTACTGCTTGATTTCCTCATCCAAGGACTTCGGGTTGTTCCTTACTTCGGCAATTTACTAGATACATCTGTTAGTTTTTAGGAATACGCTGAGGTTGGAAAATGAAGTTCATTATTCAGCCAAGCCAAAAGTCCTAATTTAATGACAAGTACACGGTTTGCATCGTTGTACCTGCGCAATTTTTTTTCAATTTATTGCAAAAGATGATTGAAACCATCCATGGCTTGCAAAATGTTTAAGCCAATATCAGTTGAAACATTGCGTTGTCAATGAAAGTGAGGGATCTTGTCCATGGGCTACGAGGAATGTATTTCACTTCCCCGTCATCACGTTAAGACAATAAGGTCTCGACAACCTCCGAACATTTCAATGAAACGGCATCTCGTGATTGAAATCCTTGCTCATAATAAGAGCCAACAAGCTAGCACTGGCAACAGTTGCTTTATTGAATAATTGACCTGATTCATATGTCTGTTAGAAAATCTTCCTCCTTTCACACTTTGACAAATAAATCATGCAATATGTCCACAGTCGTCGGTATATCCGTTATCAAGGCTTCCGGTGGAATGAAGTCAGGTCCTGACAGTCTTACAGCCTTTGCTATTTCCCCTCTACATTGTGTTTCACAGCTAATGGGAAGGTCCTCCTCTGATGGGCTGATATCTGGTAGATTCTCTGGTGTTGATCTATTTAGCAAAGTATCAAAATGCTCTTTCCATCTCGCTATTTTTCCTCATCGGATGCGTTGTTTGTTGGTACACATATTTGTATTATGTTGGTATTAATCTTCTTGTTCCTTGTTGAAAATGATTCCCAAAGAAGTCTTGCTCCATGAGGCTTCCATTCCCCAAAGGTTTTCCATGCATGTTTGCTGATGATTAAAGCTACTCCCTCTCTATGTGGTTTATCTTCCCTTCCTGAATACAAAATCGTTTCTGTCCGGACTGCATCCAGTTGGACTCACTGATGTCGAGAATGTGTAGTCTGTATCTCCTCATTTCCTAAAGGACCTGGTGACAACTGCCTGACTCATACAAGGTTTGCACATTCCACGATGCAATCCGAAGAGACTTGCTCGACGGTGGAGGGATCAGACCATTAGAGTCCTCTCGTTGTCCACCGGACTTCATACTATGTTTCAGAGGCTGCATCATCTCCCAAGATATGAAAGGTTCAATTTCTGTCGTGTGTTTCTGTAACATCTAAATTTTTTTTTTTTTTAGGATGGGGTTGTTAGCTCCAAGTCCAACCCCCAACCTGGAGGGCCAGATGACCCATGTCGGGAGTCACAAACTATATTGCCATTTGTTCGCCTTCTACGACCAGCTAGCATCACATAGGAACAATTCTTGCACCCCCCCCCCCTCTACTGAGGAGACCCCGGTACCCACAAGGGGAAATTTAATTATGTACACAGGTTTTCGATCCTTCATAGCGTAACTTAAAAACAGCTTAAAGCTTTTAGATATTGATCATTGACATCAAGTGAACACTGTTAAATCAAAACAGTGGCATATACATCTAGCCGTCTTTGGGGACTTGGCTTCGCTAGACAAAAGAAGTAAATCTATTCGTACATCTACTCTATCATTCAATCATAACCTATATACGAGATAAAGTAAACAAGGACCCAAACATCATTCAACGTACCATTTTAGTAATTTTTAATCCGTTGACATACGTTTCCCCTATCATGGAAATGATCTATTAGTTAAATAGTAAAAGTGTTGAATATCCATTCAAAATTATATCCTTATTGCGCAACACAGCACACTATGTTGCCCAATCTTTCGAAACTCTATTCACACAACAGTTATTATGTTGACGTATATATATATAAATGGTTTTGTCCAAATATATGATTAGTCACATCATTTAAAGTTTGTTTTAAACACTTCTTTTATTTAAGTATTTTAAAAAGGACATTTATTATCAAATTGTAAGATATAGTCATACATGAAGAAATAATATTTAAGATCTAAAAGACTGAAGAGAGAAAAAAGTGTTAAAAATCCCATTGACGTATATTCATTAGCTTATTGATTCGCTATAAATTTTAATAAATTCAATTCCTACCTTGGTATAATTTAGAGAAACACCCCTACAAACTTCTCCTATTCAGACGTATTGACGTTGTCTCTCCTCTGAATAAGCAGGAAAAGTCAAGATCCGAGAGGAAGGAAATGTGCCTGGGCAACCACACTTCCTGAAAATACATTTCCCAGGCGCATGTTCAGATCTGACCGACGGAGGCCTATATAAATTACTGCTTAATACAATAGTCACGAAAATGTTACGAAAGACTGTCAGACAATCTTGTTCAAGGGCAAAACCTTATGTTACGTGATGTTATCATCATATTTTATTTAAACCATTCTTATTATAGTCCAACTTCGGGCTCACGACCAGCTTGCATGCCATATAGCAATAAAATAGAAAAGAATTGCCCTTAGCTATCGTGTCTGCATAGTCAGTGAGACTTTTCAGAGATATTGTATAAGAAGTACGCGAGTACCCAAATTGTCGCTACCGTTTTACATCAATAATATTCAGCAAACAAGTAAACAGATACCCATTTCATTTCATTATGCTGGCTGTTGCTGGGTGCTCAAGAACAATAACATTGTATTTGATGTAGTGCAAAAAAGTGGATTGAGCTTGCGTAAACCGACGTCTTCTAATGTTGCATTATGATCTTATGATCATTATGATAGATTGCATATGAAAGTCTGATTCTCAAGAAATCATTTTTCTCGCTTTCAGATTAAAATGTCGTAAAATAAACTATTGCATCTTATTTCAACTTTCGCTACCAAAATAACTGTCAAAGAAAGAATAATGAGGATTTTATTTAAAGACGTTGGAAGTTTATATTCAATGATAATGCGTCGCCTATGACGTGATGTAGATCTAGTTCTTTTGGGATTGAAAAGAAAAAATGATTTCTGACGCACAGTCATATTCCACTGAAAACAATAAGGTCATTGCACTGTTATGTCATACTCAATGTCCATGTTTCCATGGTGTGAAAGGAACGTATTAATCAATATGGTCCTTATTCTGTAGTGGTACTATGGCAGAAACCTTCTTATAACCATGGCTAATTGTAATTCAGAGCAAATTCACTAGGAACTGAAAAACAGGAAAATGTCGATGTGATTTAACACAAACTAAAATAATATGTCACATTCGGGTAAGGAACATTCAGTCAATTTTGGAGTATTGTGTATTAATTGCGTTAGACACCGACAAGACCTGAATGAATACTAGACTGGTGTTGAAACGGTACTGGTATCGAATACTGTTTTTAAATCAAAAAGTTGATTTTTTCTTGAAATAGAAAGAAAAGAAACTTATAGTTATATCGACAGTTTAGTTTAATGAAATCGACATGTCTCCACTATTAATAAAAAAAGATCCTGCTTGAAATCTCACCACATCTCTAGTTGATAAGCAAGGTCAAGAAGAAAAAAATGAATATGTTTAGTATAATTCAATATTAAAATTAGTCTTTCTTCTTTGGTGACGGAAGTGTTCCATGTACTCACCTACAAGTTACTGGTTATTTTCATATTCGATACCACGCACACCAGTCCAATCTTCCAACCTGTTTTTGATTCCCTTTGATTCTGTTGAAAGTAAATCATTACGTCACTGGTCCAATCTTCCTACCACCGTAACACTTGAGTTATTACTGTACTGCTAAAGCTAATCTTTCAAACGAATAGGAGCACAATGTCAGTTTTACTTTCACTGATAAAGTACATACTTTAATATTAAACAGGTAAAAAATGTAGCAAATGTAATAACAAAAACAGGGATCGATAAAAGCCCCTTTTTATCACAGATCATGGAACCGTTTTTATATCTCTCGAGATATAAATTTACTTTGCTGATAGCTATCCAATATCATATATTGCATTTATTTACGAGGTCTTAAACTATTTTTACTTTCGTGAGAAAACGATGGTTTTTAATCATAATGAAGCCACACAAATGAATTTCTGAATTCATGAAGCAAGTCCTCACCATTTAAAGTAAATGAGTTAATCTCTTGTCATCACTATCATCATGCTCAATATCCTCCATGTTAGTTGTCGTTGTTGTCGTTCTTGTTCTTGTCGCCGTCGTCTTCGTCTTTGTAATTGTTACCGTTGATGTTGATAACCGATAGTATTGATAGTGCATTATAACAGAACGAAACAGCAATCATTTCTAAATTACCTTACATTAAGTAGATACATTTTCATTTACATCTCCCCTTTCCCTCCTTTATATTATTTCTTAGTTTGTTTGACTCGTCCTGTGATCGATGTACATCTGAAAGAAACCAATTGACCTTTACAAGAGGACAGTTTCAAGCAGTGATCAAAAGGAAGTTTGAAGCAACTCATTACGGGTGGAGACTGTGATCGATGCAAATTGAGTAAGTGTATAAGTGTGAGTTAAAATGAAAATTGATGTGGTCTCTGAATTAAGTGTCTTGACAATCTAAGTGATTACAAATTCCTTCGGAATATATTATGTTTGTATAAAATAGATATTTACTTACAGTTTTCTTTTAGCTGTTTGGATTATTTATTCCTGTTTTCATTTTCTCTTTTTTGCTTTTACTTTATTCACCTTAATTTGGATTTTGTTTTGTGGAGTTGCAAAGCTCTGTTCTGTTGTTTATGTAGGACTAGGCACCCCTAGGCACCAAATTAACGCCCTTCAAAGGTGCAAATCATAATCTCTTTCTCTCTCTCTCTCTCTCTCTCTCTCTCTCTCTCTCTCTCTCTCTCTCTCTCTCTCTCTCTCTGTCTCTCATTCTTTCTTTCTCTCTCTATCTATCTATATATCTATCTCTCTCATTCTCACTCAAACTCTTTTTCTTCCTTCTTTTCGGCTCAACATTCATATATAGGCCTTGAATTACTCTTAATATTTCTTAACTAAGTTAACAAAATTTCAAGCCTTTTCAACTAAAAAAGAAAATGTTCTGGTCGGCCATAGGCTCACTTGATATTATCTTATTAGAGATTGATCTAAATCTATCTCCATCTAGCTTTTAATAAAATGGAGAAGGAGAATGAGAAGGATAAAAGAGAGGCTGTCACTATGTGTGCGCTTCCTTGAGAATTGTAATGAGATGGAAATTCCCTCTTCGGCATAATGAACGCTTCAAATCGTCCTTAAGGAGGGGGGTGTTAAAAGGAAGAGACAGCTCTAAATAATTCAAAATGGTTGTTTTGTCGGCTAAATGAAAGAAAGAAAATCATACGCCATTAGTAAAGAAATAACTTTATTGAAAAAATCTCTCCGTATTGCACAATTTCGAGTTACTTCCCACCTTCAGTAAATGTTTCATAACTGAGACTTCTCTGGTCTATAGCCTGTAGGCGTGACAGACAGACAGACAGACAAAGATAAAGATTCACGCTCTCTTATAAAAATTTAGATGAGGAAGTGGAGATGTGTAATTTTGGTTCATTTTTCTTTCTGCTTCTTTGGTGTGATGGTTTATATCTTTATTTATTTCATTATTCTATTTCGTTATTTTAACGTCCCTTTATCTTAATTTTTATACCTACTCGGGTGTGTAGGTTGATTCCTTATTTGTACGTGTGTTATAACATGGGGTAGGTGTGGGGGTGGAAGATAGTAGACCGTATTTTCATTATTTTATTTTTGGGCATTTCTGCTCTCATCCTAATTTTAAGTGGGTATAGGATGGATGTAATGGGGGTGGAGATGATACTACACTTTCATTACTGTCAATGTGTCATGACATAATAACATAATTCAGTCAGCATCGTTGTAGATTCTATAGCATCTCAGATTTCCTTTGCTTGTATGCCTTTATGTCTTTAGGCAGCGATAGTACGAATGATATAATATAGATCTCCTTAATAGGACAGAATCTTTATCATTTCTAAGCTTACCTTTGAAAACAATATATTTTCTCATCTCACTTACATGAAGCATTTAGATGATGTATGATTATTCTTATCTACACAAAGTAATCTGGAGTGTTCACGGTCTATTTGGATAAACTCACAACCTATCATGATTACAGTCCTCAATATCTATTCAATTTCAGTCGTGAAAGTTTCATCTGTGTGCAATTCAATAAGCATAATATGTCTCAGGAGGGTATTTAAAAGGTAAATTTTGATCAAATCCCTGTGGTTGTCCATTTATAGCTCAATCTTTTAAACAACCAACAACTGTTCCGCATAGGAAAAGAATTCCACAATTTCTTAATCCAAAAACAATCATCGCCTTTAAGCATTGTGTCCACGTCATCAGTATTGTGATCTTTAACCATTTTAACTAGGCAACTTCCAGTTTTGGGTACGTCTGAGGCCTCGAGTCCACAGTGTCCATATAGACTGTATGATTGTGTCTAGCATTTCATTTCTCCACTAGGCTCTTCCACTGCAGCCAGACCACAACGGTCGGGATATTCTGCTTTCGCATTAAACGAATGGCGTCTAGCCAATGCCCACTGTATCTCCTTTTTCTGGACAGATAAAATTGCGGTCTGTATGTACGTTGTGGACATGGGCCCTTATTCTTCGAAAGTAAATTAACCAGGGTGATTGTCACTCCCAGAACAATAACGTACAAAGTGCGCAGTAGAAAAACTATCTAGAAGCCAGATGGCTGTTGGAGAATGTCCTTGTCAATATATTATATAATTCAATTATTATTTTTTTTTTTTTATTTTTTTTTTTTTTTGAGTTCTTAAAGAGCATTGTTCAAGTTTTGACCTGATTATTGTCTAACTATAGTTTTTTCACATTTACAGACATAAAAGAGACGGTTTGATATAATGAACATAGTATAAATTAGACCTTCTCCAAATAAATGGCTTATGAGTACTTTTACCCCTGAGCCTTATATTATTATACATGCCTCTCTCATTCCTCGTCCACTCATCTCATCTTTATACATGCATTATCCTTTGCATGGTACATTTCTTCTCGATCTGTTTTTAACATCTTGTCATTGTCTTTTACAAAAGCTAAATGATTTTCAAAGCCGTTATCATGTATAGCTGTGGAAAAATGCGCAGTTTACTGCTTCTATGCCATTTTATTACTTGTCCATTTGTTTTCCGGAATTTGAAAGGTAAGAGTTTCCAAAAGCAGAATCCATTCGTAAAGTGAAGTGATACCTGTCAAAAACTGGCGTCTTGTCTGGCGTATAATGTACATAATATCAACACATTATCACACCGCGTTCCGCTTTCAACAACAACAATCGGAATAAACCTACATCTTTTTTAAGTTCCAACGCTATAATCTAAGGTATTATCATCAACAACATCGAAACCATTATCTTTTTCATTATCCTCATCACATCAGCAGTAGCATCTTCATCATCATCATCATCATCCTTTCATGATCGTTAATCTGTGGCATTTGCATGGATGTGATATAGGTAAAAATATGTTTGCGGGGGAGGGGGGGGGGGTTGTTGCATTCTGATTTACGTCATAGATTGCACGCGTTTCATCGTCAACAGCGCCTGTTACTTTAGTCGAGTCCACTAAATGTTGGTAAAAGTAAAAGTACACGTTGATCTTATATAGCACACATATCCACAGCGTAGCAGTGCTGAAGGCGATTAACAATGACTGTTATACTCTTCTGACCGACAGCAACACGAACACATAGGACAAAACTGGCAGCCTGTTGGGCGCAATTACAATTTCTGGACACGGGCAACGCTGTCTTAATAGTCAGGTACTCATTCACATCTGAGTCAAGTGAGGTAGATGAGACACACCGCCAATTACCAGTAATAATCGAGAAATTTTGATCTCACCAAGTCACCCAGCCGACAGGTGTCGGTGGGTGCAGCCGCTTGAGTTTCTGACACCTCATGGTAACGACGTTATTCCATGATGGATTAGATATAATACGATTGTTTCTTCCTCTCAAACTTTTTCAGACTGACATACTCTGCTCATAGTTTCGCGGCCTTAATAATACGCCAGGCCTTGACATTTATGTTTTAATAACAACTTCTTTGGTGTTGCACCATTCGTTTGCTTCAAATTATTCAATTTTAAACCCTTGAGAATTTCATATTTTGCATATTGTGTTCAAGGTGTAAATTGAGACACAAAGTATTAAGCTTACACAATTAAACAGCGACGGAGTGTGGCAATATATTGCCTGGGGCATTGTTGAATGTCTGTGACTCGGACAGTGATAAGGGAAAGTATCTTCATTAACTACAGATTAACTTCGGAAAAAATAGTTTTATGATTTATTCATCTCGTTCAAAACTGATACGTGTAAAGTTTTCTTTGACATGTTACGATAACAAGAGTTGATCTCAATATTTCTACGAGTATTATTGTCAATATTGAAGGACAGACAAAGAGTGATGAAGTGATTTGAAGAAAATGTCCAAGATGGGTTTTAAGACTGAACAGAAAATTGAGTTGTGTGAATTTCCTTAAGGAAGCTAATGGTAAATAAATGATATCTTCTATGGTAATAGTGACAACTTAACTGAAGATTTCCAGCCGCAGGAGACAATCTTCAGCCCGCTATAAGAATTTAACTCTGCATTATAATCAATATAATCATTGCAGCCTTAGGGAGCTATATAATATTCTTGTAGAAGTACCTCCTGTGAGGGACTAAAGTTGAAATTGAAAGAAAAATAACAAGTCATACATATTTACGGATTGCCTCGGGATGTTAACGATTGACCAATGGCATTCCGGAGATAAGATATCACATGAGAAAAACTCTGTATGTGGATTGGGTAAAATTTGAAATGAAAAGTTGTTTGAAGGAATTCTCTATAGCAGTCGAAATTGTCGTCAGTTAAATTCGTTTATGTTTGTCCATCGTTTTCTTGAAATATCTCCTAAACAACTACTTTCTTATGAATTATTACATGTTTTCTTGATTTCGCCAACATATCATCCGTTTTTCTAAAGCGGTGAAATTTCTTTGATCTTTTCATGAATAATTTGTTTCCATAAAATGATGTCAGCACCATATATGTAAGAATGTACAGTGACTTGTGTTTTATGGATTTGTCTATACCATCATTTATTTGACAAATAGGGCTTTGCGCGTGAGTGCATATATAATAGCAGTGACATATAATAAACTATAAATTTGTGTCTATTCTTCATTGATATGATTTCATATAATATCTAAAAGAAAATTGAAAAGAGTAATCTTCAAGACTTAAATTTATGTCAACTTTTTAGTTATTAATATAAGTTTTCAATGTAGTCCGTGGTACGCATTCTGAAGGCGAAGCCTACATCGTGATGACAAAGGGTGCAATTAAAAAATTATTTACATGCAAATAATGCTTTGTGTGACACACACACACACACACACACACATATATATATATATATATATATATATATATAAGAGGACAGTGTACACACATGTCATCGATCTCCTCCGAAACCACTGAAGGGGCAGCTTTGGGATTTTCACACATTGAACTGTCATTATATCTCCCAAGTCTGGTCGGATAAAATCATAATAAAAATTAATTATGGTGTAAAACTGACATCTTTGAAGACTGCTTCTGGCTGTTTTACGACAGGTCACATGTTCCGATTTACGGCAGTTCATAGTTCCTCT
>JASKDV010174418.1:0-13278 GCA_032466395.1 Aegires albopunctatus | reverse complement strand
CCCCCCCCCCCCCCCCCCCCCCCCCCCCCCCCCCCCCCCCCCCCCCCCCCCCCCCCCCCCCCCCAGAGAGAGAAAGATAAAATATGTTTAACAATTCCTTGTCTGTGCGAAATCATAAAAATTGTTATAACACTACAAATCATAGAAATGGCATCATATTATATCAGCATTGTCTATCGGCAATGTTTTTTTCCATTGTACCAGGTAATAGAAATATACGTTATATCTCCTTTATTTTTTCAATAAATGAAACAAAGATGCTACTCAAGGATATTTGCAAGACGAAGACTGAAGACAATCATCTGCTGGTAAACACGGAGAACCATTGAGGAAACGACAATCCCGGCTACAGCATGGACCAGCTGTTGGGCTGGAAGAGACAATAAAACAACTTGTGTAAAATAAATAACAATAAAAAAAGGAGTGTTTTTCTTTAACCATGACTATGATGCGTGTTGCAAATGCTGGCCATATTCAAGCTGTTCTGCCATGCAAAGGGAAACCGACATACCTCCGCCTTTTTCAATTCCTAGAAAAACGCAGAAAACTTTCAAAATTGCACGTGTGAAAAGTAATGAATGCTTTACTTCAAAACGTTTAAAATACCATTTCAAATGTGATGAAAATGGGTATGATAAGCTAAATGAAACGATAAGATGCTAAAACTAGGATTTTGGAGATATATGTCACTTTGCCTTTGCACAGCAGTATTATCGAAGCATTGAATTCAATTTGACTCGAAACATCATTACCTAACTTTAATTTCCATAATAATTAAGCCATTATAATAATTAAAATACATTTCACACATCCTCCATAAAGAATCAAATTTCTTTCACAGTTTTGATGCTTAAAAATATAATAGTCATCAAATGCAAAACAAACTTCAGCAGATTGTATCATCATCGTTAAAGTAAGGTCCATATTTCAAATCTATATAACATAAGATGATAGGCTCAGTGTAACACTGAAAAACTCTTTTCCTTGGTTGTATTGATAATTTCCTATTTGTCAGATGATGGGCTTGATGCAACACTGAAAAACGCTTTTCCTCGTTTGCATTAAAAATGTCTCATTTGACAGTATTGTTTTCATCTCTTGAAACTGGACCTTTGCCTGTGTGAGTAGTTTTTTATTTATGAGTTGTTCTTTCCATCCAAGGTTATGACAGTACCTTGATATCTAAATTTGACAATGTGTCTCAATTCCTTATCTTGTATCTTTATCTTGCATGATGGTATTTGAGGTTTTCTGCTAATATTATTATTAACCGTGACTTCTGTTTTATTTCTTGTTGTGCTAGCCCCTTTTCTATGCTCTCGTTTTCCAAAGCGTCAGATGTGCTGTAACAATTTTTCATGAATGTATTATAGGGTTTAAAATTGGCTTTTGATTTATGAGTAGAAAGAATACACATAGGACTGATGGATAAAATAATAGCAGAAAGATTCATTACAAATTCTATTGCATAGCATTGAACTGAATGAAAGACATCCTGCTAGATCATTGAGAAAGGAAAGAAGAATTCAATAATTCAACAGAACCATACCTGCAATCGCATTTTGGCTTCAATGAACACTGCTTCCCTTCATGAGATTCACGCCCATAGCAACATTTATCTTCACAGTCACGGAAATAGCCGCAGTCACAGTCCTCTCCCTTTTCTTTGATGCCATTGCCACAGAAAGCTGTTTTAGAAGCTGTGAATAGATAAACATGAGTCAATAGACCTTTTCTCCACATGATGCATACACTTGGTCCTAGCATCTTCCTGGAAGTCTATTTCAGGACTCAATCTTAGTCCAAGCACAAGCAGGAATAATCCCCTCACCCACCCATCTTCACTCCACTGGCAATGGGTTGGTCATATCTCTTTAAAGGAGCCCTATAACAGACAGGTGCTAGAACAGAACCCGCAAGGTAAGAGGAAAAGAGGGCAACCAAAAGAGACCTGGTGGAGAATCCTTCAAAGTTTCAGATCAGACCTAACTAAGGAGGAGACCAAAACCCAAACCAGAGACAGAAAACTGTGGAAATCTGGTGTTGAGGCCCTATGCTCCTCAAGGAGCAACGAGAACTAAGTTAAAGTTAAGTAGCTGAGAAAAAGGTTGAGATTGATTTGTCTCCTCTTGAGGAAAGTGTTGTCTAGCTTCAGTCAAGTTATTTGACCCTATGCTAGGACTATCATTAAGTATTCTACAATATCGGAGGAAAAGCTTAAACAGCATGGTGTTGTACCAACGGAAATGGCATCAATGTTCATTGGCAGCATGAAAGACTTTATTCCCATCGAGAATTGAGAAAAATTTTCCCTTCAATTGAGATTTTTTTCTTATGATCATACCATTGCCCGTCATTTTAAGCAAAACCACCTTGATGCTATCCAGGGACATTTAAATACAGAACAAATTCTTTTGTAATCATTCACCGCGACCTTATCCAAAATTTTCTTTTATCTGGCGTAATGCAAAATGGCAGGGACCATACTATTGCCTACGTTTTGTGTAATAACGATGAAGTAAAAAAATAAATAATGATGATATAATGTTTGATTATGATATCAGACTAGAGAAAATCAATATATAGAGAAAAAAAAAGTCCCCAAAACAAAGCAATGACGAAGGAGTGCACAGTGCATGAATTGTATTACAATATGTCCAAACTTACGTTTAAAACAATTCTTCTTCCCTTGCATATTGGTAACAACCGCATGTAGAAGCCAAGTAATATTGTCTTTGGAGCAATCGCTGAATTCATCATTGTTTGGCCTATCTCCCATGGTAGCACTGGCAAACATGATAAAGTTGCCCTTTTGGGCATTCTTCTGCTCAGTGCCATACGGTGCACATTTGCTGCCTTGATCGTGCTGACGATGGTAAACAACAACAAAAATTAATTATATTATAAATTGCAGAGTACACTAATTCACGATTGAGGGAATCGTCAGTAAACGAGATTATGAAAATTTTATTTTCAGACAGTAAGAATATAGCTTGCAATAGTTAGAAAAAGACCTTCATTACAGCAGTCATGATTCAATAAATATCGTCACGCTCAAAAGATGATTGTTTAGTCATTTTTAGGGCAAAGTGACTTATTAACTATTTCCTATTACACCTTGTAGTGTTTGGGACAGCAACAAAGGCTCTCCATTCTTCTCGGTCCTATGCCATTTGGTTAAGGGACCCCATGTTACTCTCAATGCCTTCATTTTACATTCCACCGTCTTTCTCCAGGTCATCTTGGGCCTTCCTCTCTTTCTTTTCCCGTCTGGGGTCCAATTCACCGCCGTTCTTGAGATAGCATCGGATTCCCTCCGCAGCACATGCATCTCAGGGCAAAGTGAGTTAAAAACTCATTCAGATTTGTCTCAGCCAGTTGCGTTATGTGACAAAGGGTATTAATAGAATTTTTGCATTTTTACTGATTAACTGTTTAACATGTATATGTTGAATATTGTTTTGTTACGCAACTTTTGATTACCAAAATAAATGTTTTTTGCTGTTTACTTGAAACGACCAAAAATGACTTATACTCTTATAATCTTATGAACCTGATGATATCTGAATTAATTTTATTCATCAGACTGACAATCTTATTTGTGATTTTTAAAAGTAATAATCCTTTTTAGAGAACAAATGGGAACAACAAAACAATTTTCACGTAGGTTCTAATCAATTGTTACATCACTTGCAATAATAATATTTTTTTTATCTTTTAAAAAGGAGACTCACCGGTGATCCAAAATTATGTCCAACCTCATGCGTGAATGTCAGCTGTGAAACCCTCTGTGGGACGGCCTTCCCATAGTTGACGGTGGTGACAATGCCAGTGTTCAAGCTCTTGGGGACTGGCTCGTTGCCTTCTAAATAATTTTTGTGTTTCTCACAAATGCCACCAGAAGCCGCTATTGAAGGTTGTTCATAAGAAGTAGTGAGATTCAAATAAAAAATATTAATTAATCAAAGAAATACACGAGCTATTTCATTTCAAAAGCAAATTTGTTATCATACAGAAATATCACCCTTACAATACTACTAATAAATACAAATTTAAAAAACAAATCAAACCCAAAATAAAATACGATATCTAGCAAAAGAACTGTATAGCATTGTCATTGTGAAATATTACATCATACTAATGCACTCACAAGTATGAGACTGATGTGCTAAGTAGACTTGTTAAAATTTTTTTTAATAATGATAAAAAAGAAAGAAAGAAAGAAAGAAGACGAAACACAACAAAACCCATCACAAACATTCATCATTTACAATTTCTTAACAACAACAACAACAACAACAAAAACACAACAAAAAATAATTTATAAAAATTTTAAAAAGAAAAGAAAAAAGGACAAAACAAAATAAATATCATAAGGATAAAAATAAATATTCACCTTCACGAGCACCGACCCAGGCCAGACCTAAGGTACCTTTGATGAAATCACGATGGGTGAAGATGTATGCCAGACAGAATTCATCATGTTGTTGCATGGAGTTGAGGTTCAAGAAGTTGCTGACATCAATGTTGGGGTTGCAGTAGCTGGTGGCAGCAGCTGAGCCACAGTACTGATTTTTTGGAGTCATAATCTGCAGGAAGAACAATTACAAAAAAAATCAATTTCAATGAAACGCTGATTATAATATCTATTAATCTTTTTTCTTCACTCTAGATTTTGCGACTAGAAAACAAAATCCTAAAGACGTCAGATGGAAAAATGAGCTAGGTGAAAGTTGAAACTTGAAATATATTACAGATAATGCTCAGATAAAGATTGTATGGATTAAAATTTTCAATATTCCTTGTACACTTCTCACTGTTCCATCAATAATCAGCAAACAATAAAATGAATGTTACAATCAAATTGAAGAATTTTTTTCTCTTAAAAATTACGCAGCCCTAAAGACAAGAGCTACACTACAGACATTCTAAACCAAAGCATCTAGAAAAAAAAATTTATGATGACAAGCTTTGATTTTGAATTCAGGGTTCACATGCATATATTTAAAAACAGTTCAGGTCTTCTTAAAGACCTTCTGGAAACTTGATCATACTTTGTAAATTTTGCAGTCCCGCCTTGAATTTTACAGTTGGGCTCAGAGTGTTGCTAGTTTAATTTAAAACAAATTATCTCAAGCTTTGTGGATTAATGTTTCCCATGCCTTTAGAGTTTTTAAGGAACTGAAGTCCCAATGATATAAATTAAGGACTTTTTAAGGCCTTAATATTGTTTTGACAAAATTTAAGGACTAAGGAATTTCAAGGACCTGTGTGAAGGCAATATTTATTCCTTTATTATATGTTGTTTTCTTTTTCTTTAATCACAAAATGATTACTTAGAACATAAAATTACACTCACTTTGGTTCTCTGTACAACAAAATTGATGCCACTGTAATTAATATCTCCCTCATAGGTTTGGAAAATGGTGCGAGAAAAGATGGTCTTGAGAGCACTGACGTGACTTGCAAAAAACGCCAGAATTTCCTCCTTGGCCCTTTCCTCTGTCTAGATACAAAACACAAAGAAGGAATTTAGTTACTTAGTTATCTGGAATTTAAGGTCTCTATCAACAACTATAAGGTTATCTTAGAGCCCATTCAAAAAGTAAGATGATAGGCTAGTGAAAATTAAAAAAACCAGAAGTATAAGAAATAAGTTCTACAAGAGAAGAAAAGTCAACAAGGAAGAAAAGAAGCACTTCTAATAATAAGAATAACAAATATTTCACACTATAGGTAACTAAAATGAGAGATGATTTACAGCAACAACAAAAATCATCTCTCACATATATAAAACCTAAATGACGATGGTCATCAAGCCCCAAAACATGCATCGCAAAGACCACCCAGGATCTTCCTAATGCCTTTGCGTACAAAAATACTAGGTCCTTCTAAATGGTATTTTTAAGTTGAGCAATGCACACAAATGGATTATGGCCACCGGTAATATGCCTCCTCCCCTCCTATTCTCTCTTCTCACTTCTTATGCTAAATATATTTCCTGATAGATCTTTTATTAAATTCAAATGAATATCCATTCCTGCAATGGGAGCTAAGATTGTAAGATTGTAAGATTGGATTACTTGTATGATTTCTAGCTGAAGGTCTGACACCCAGAGAGCTGCTGAATCTGATAAGTAAGTAAGTACTTATGTTTCCAATTCATGATCACAAATAGTTTTATAAATTTTTTCAGAGGTCTCTAAAACAAAATATTCTCACCTGCTATTTGTAGCAAAAATGTACAAATATACCCAACGACCAGTGGGAAAAATGGAACCAAATAAGCATAATTCAATACAGGAAAATAAGTTTTTGATGCTTTTATTCTTTTCAATATGAAATAATACAAAAATCAAGATATCTTCTTACCACAACACTTTTGAACTTCTGTTCCTTGACATAATTCCACATCATTGGATCAGAGCTAATGAACAGAAAGCAGGTATTGTTAGGACCTAAAGTTCCTCGCCTCTGGCGGTGAAGTGTCTCAGTGAAACTTCTTCCAAGGTTACTCTCAGCATAATATTTGCTCTTGTGGGACTCCGTGTCATAGTTACTTGAACTCTGCACCAATAAAAGAAAAGCATTTAACAAAAATAAAACAAACAAACAAACAATAAACAACTGGTACAACTCTCAATAGACAAAACAAATTTCTAAATTTGTATAAATGTCTTTCAAATAATGCTGGCTTTTCTTCTTCTTCTTTCGTTTTTCTACCACCTCCAACATAGTGAAGATTCTGTAGAATTTAGAATTCTGTAGAATATGCTTCTTAACAGGCCATGGTAGGAACTTAATTTCAAATTTTTGCCAGGCTGAGGTGCCGAAATAGCCTGCTCTTATCGATTATCAACCACCAAGGGTTTTTTACATGCACAAAGGCGCATGGGACCTCCAAAATATTGTCTGTCTCTTGTAGGACTAGGCACTTATATCCTGCCAACCAGAGGATAGGGAAACAGATGAAATCCCCAAAAACCGGATATCAGCGAAAAGTCTGCACCGATTGGGATTCAAACTCAAGTTGGGTGTGAACCCGTGACCATTTTGTAGGCCAGCACCGCTTTGCTTTACTTGTTTAAATCATGTAAAGACCTTTCATTTTGCTCCATTACATATCTCCAGGCCTGCCTAGTAAAATCTACAAAGATAAGCAGTTAATGAGGCAAGTGTGAATAATTTTATGACAAAAATGAGTATCAAGTAAAATATTAGTAATTAGTAATATCAATGAACTCTCCGCTTTGTTCGCCTTTCTATATTTTGATGTGATTCGTGTCAAATCAACATGATGGCAACAAAGACGTGAAAGAAAAGGGCCTTGAGCCTCTGGCTAAGAAAGATCTACAGGTTCAAATTTTCAACAAAAGGCTGGTCAAGTCAAAATTTTTGACTTTTTCAGAAAAGTTTGAAGAGGGCTTCCAGTTTGCAAATTGCAATATTAATTGATTGGTTTCCCACCAACACATGTGTAGTTTTCCAACTAATAATGTTACTAATCTCAACCAGGTACAATTTGTTTTATTAAAATAGCTATTTGTGTTTACAAATAATTGTTCTTTTTTTAAAATCCATAATTAACATTGACATCTGGATACAAAATCACCCTCTAGCAGCGTAAGTCTTTTGAATCACAGTAAATTTGCATGTGTCTGCATGAATTATGATTTATGTTATGAATATAATGATTATTTTCAATAGTATAGATAAATTACTAAATTCAAATTATTGCTTATTTGTACCATATGAAATAATGTAAGTGAGATCAATCCTTCCTTTCTACCCCAAAAATGTCCCACTTACCCGTTTCTTCCTTTTCAAATCATCAACTGAGGATCGGGACACTTTATCCATCCATGTCTTCACTCTGTCAAAACCACATGACCCATAGCCATCGGCCTCTCTTTTGTGCCTTTTTAAAAAGGAGAGAAATTATTATATAACACTTTGAAATGTATGCTTTGGGACTAAAAATAAGTCAGCTAAAATCTGAAAAATATCAAGTGAATTGCGGTAAACCTAACAGAAATTTCACTATTTATGTAATTGTTTGATTCCAATCAATCTATCCATGAAACGAAAAATTTAAGCATTTTGAAAATATAAAATGGAAATAAAATAATCAGCTCAGCAATTTTCACCAAATCTGTAAAAAAAAACCCATGAAAACATAAACAACAACAACAATCAGTATCTAAATTTTTATCGAAGTTTAACGTAATATGGGAGTCAATTTCCAGATGAGCATTACAACAAAAGACAAATACAGTTGAATCCGCTTACATTCTGAAACTCAAAAATATTTCTAAAAATTTCAGTTTAACCAGGATTTCAGTATAACCGATAATGACGCAACATCGTTGTGTAGGGGTATTTTAGAATGCTATAATGGTGTTTCAGGTGATATTAACGTTAATGGAAAGGAAACACTGCATCAGCCATTTTTCTGTCTTTCTTTATTATATTGTTACCTTTATGGCTGGTGTCCATTTTGACTTTTGGATGAGGATTTCTGCGATTTTTGTTCTCAACCGGCAACAAATCTTTCAGTATAAGCAGGCTCAGTTAAGATTAACTTCTATTTATCTATATAGAAAAAATTCTTTTTTTTTTTTTTAAATTTTCAGTTTAACCGGGATTTCAGTATAACCGGGTTCGACTGTAATTCCTGCCACAAATTTACTACTACAGTAGGCATACCTAAAAGGATCTTTATTCATTCTATTCTCAGGGTAGATAACTGCATGAAATTCAGGGTCTTCAAAGTATTGTTGAGCTGACTCAATGTGATAGGTTGTGTCCCCTGGAATTTCCACATAGCCCCTGGCGGTCCCATCAATAATGGCTATGTGTGCAAAACTCTTGGGAACACCTGCCAATGCAAAATTAATGACATAAATATTTCATAATAATATGCATTTAATGTGAAATTAAGGTGTATCGATTTTGACACTATCTTCCTTCATCATCATTATATCTTTGATCAATCATTTTATTATTATATTATCTATCATATAAACAAAATCAATATTAATATCAATGCTCTCGTTATCAAAATCTAAGATATTATTATCATACCTGCGTCATGGCCAGTGTAGATAAAAGACGTGTCAACATTGACTAGATTGCCGTCATCATCAACAGTCTTATGATCGGGATCAAACACATCAATGTCTCTTTTTAACCTCAATCTGAAATGTCTGTGATCAAAACAAATATTATATGTGTGATATATGATATTGGTGCAAAAACGACTGCAAAGGATTGAAAAGGGTATTTTAAGATAATCTAACACATAATTTACATAAAAATATAAGACAAGACTTTAGTTTTTAGTTCCTGTGTATCGCTAAACATCTTTTTTATCACAGTATTTAATAAATATTTAATGTTACTTTATATTTTACTTACATGTAAAGTAAAGACAACAAAACATGCATTAAAAAATAAAATATAGTTATGAATTAATAAGCATAAAATAATAAATCATGTTGTTGTTGTAAAAATGTTCCAGTAGGTAAAATCATATACACTAAGAGTCAACTCGGCTGCTTTCTCATCTCTATGACGAGCCAATCACTTAGCTCAGATTATAAGTAACTGCTAATGAGTAGGTCTGGGAAATGAGAAGAATAATTACAAATGGAATGAGATTTAATATCTTTCTAATTCGGAAATATACCTGTTATATGCATCAAAATCTAAGTGTAAAGTGTTGTCTGTAGAACGACGAACTCGTTCATGTTGAGAATGTATATGGTTCACATCAAAAGAGAGAGGCTGGTAGTGTAAAATATAATCATCTAAAGCTTCAGCTGCTGGAAGAGATAAAATTTTAAATCAATTGATAAGGCACCAAGTTGATACCTACTGCATTTTAAAGTATCATACATATATATATATATATATATATATAGAATCTATATAGATTATAATATTATCACATATTATTATAATGTTTCTTTTTCAATAAGATGCTAATTTGGTGAAGATGCGGGCAACCTACACAACAAAATTTTCATATTTTTATTTACATTAAAAAAATCTAACAATTTGGTAGCCCATTGGTTGTTATTGAGTAATTATTCTACCCTAATTGTTGATGTCTGACTTACTAGCACAGTGTTGTCTATTGCATGAGTAGCAACCAAAGGCCAACTCTCTAAAGAAAGCCACTTGCTGTCAAAAATCACAATTTTCTACTTTGATAATAGTTGGTCAATCTAGACATCATAAACAGTAGCCTTATTGACTACATGTTATCATGCATTATAGGAATTTTGTGATAATAATCTTATTAAAAAATGATCATCTTACACTAATATATAATATCAACTAACCATCAACATCTTCATCATTATTAAGATTAGCTTATATTAAATGTTTATTGTTTTCATTGTTCTTATCGTTTAATATCATTCAATATTATTTATTATTACAGGACTATAATTCAACTTCAAGTACAAGAGCTAATATCAACATAATATTAAACTTACCAGTAAAACAAGGCAAAAAACTAAGTGAGATTAGGAGTATGATGGTCATATTGTAAACCGATAGCAAATTATGAAAGACACCGTGACTTAAACTATTTTTAGTCCATTTATAAGAAATGAAAACAAATAAATGAATTCCCATATCAACTCCCTTTGATACACATTGGTTAAGTTAATCCTCTACATCCATTCAGGATTATAACAGTGCCAATCACTTTATGATAATGAAAACTCTCAGCCTATGTTGTCTTTTGTTCCAGCTGACTTCCTGGTTCAGCAGTGCGCATGCGTAATGAAAGTACAAATACCATCGACTTCCCGACGTGAACATTATAATTCGTTGTTTTGCGGCAACCTTTTTTGCAGCATGGCAAAAAAGATTAATAATGACCACGTTTTGTATACATGTAGTATTAAAATAAGATCGTGGTGTCATAATATTAATTGGTTGATCAGTCTATTTCATCGGTTTACTTGGTTTTTCTTAAACTTCTATTCAGTTTTTTGCTAACTTATTGGAGGTTGGGAAAAAGAAGGAGATCGTAAATTGATTTCTATCAGTGAGACAGACAGACAGACAGACAGGCAGAGATAGACAGAGACAGAGACAGAGAGACAAATATACATTGTAGTTCATCTTATAATTTGAGATTTCCTTCAGACTCATAGATTTATTCGGGTAAAAATATAAATACATAATTATCAATCAAAAGGTCAAAGCTATCAGCTTTATTAATGGAGCAGGTTTTCATGTTTCGGCGAAGTATAAACGGGAATAATGATTTATCAATCAAAGCTTTATTCTACCATTGAAGCTAACGACAATCCTTTACGTGATCACGTGTTTACAAAATATGTACACTCACGATCACACATCGGTCAAAAAAATAAAAATGCCGACAATAATATGGACTGGTAGACAGATACGACACGACAGCCGTTGCATTGTATCGAAATAGGAGGCTCCGGGTATCACAGCTCGACATTCTCATTCACGGACAGAAATGCTCGTAACAAAAGCCAGCATTGATTTTTTAGTGTTTCGAATTCTGATTTGGTATCGTTTGGGACGTGATGAATATTGTTCTTTGTTGTATGATAATGAGAAGTTTTTGATAAAGTGAATGTATAAGTTCATAACCCTCCCTCCTATCCTTCACTCCTATCTTTTCCTTCTCCATATTTAAAAATTCTCCATCCTCCCCCCTTCCCGCTCATCTCCTATTCTTCCGTCAGTCTGCCTACTGTATGGCTAGATTCTATATTATGTACCTGCCTAATCCAGAGATCGGTACTAAATCCTACCATGTACAAAACAATAGAATATTTCATGTTTTGTCCCCAGTTTGGCTGATACCTGTTTCAGTTCAAAGAGGGTTGTTTATATAAATGTATGTATTTTCTGTCTTTCACAATGGTATCCAGGGTTCCATACCTGTACATCGAAAGGTTATTCTCTGGTTTCGATTTATATTTCTGGTTATTATTCATTGCTTCATGAATAAAAAAAACTGATAAAAAAAATTTGCGAGAAATACTTGCTCTCAGGTGGATGTTACTAAAAATAGCTGTGGCATCAGACATTAAGTCACGATTGGCAATTATTGCAGACGATACTCCTTAAAGGTTTGTTGACAATAGGTTGAGGAGGGACAGATGGTCTGGAAATACGGGGCATGTCTCTCCTTTCTTTCCGTCCTTCCTTCTTTCTTTCTTCCTTTGCTTTCAGGCTTTTTCCAGATAAACCCTCTATTATCAAAAACTGACAGTTCCGGTGCAGCACATCGCCATATCAGCAAAGGATGATCCACCAACGTGCGGTGTAACAGAATTTAGCTAATCATAGGCTACAGTTTACGCACGCGGCGGGAAGAATAAGGCCTCGTGTCCACAGCGTCTGTACAGACCGAATTTTTGTCTGGCCAGAAAAAGGAGATACAGGGAGACACCAATTGGATAGAATGGAAGCAGAGAAGAAAAAAAAATTAAAAAAAATTCCGACCATTGCTGTCTGGCTGCTGTTTTTAAATTTTGTAAACATTTATCTATTTATTTTTTATTTATTTATTCATCATTCATTTATTTATTTATATGGGTTTTATTTACAAGGCTAGTGGTGAAATATAATGATAGACATCATACATTTTCTGTGAGGTCTGTATTTTATGGACGCTGTGGACTTTCATGCTTTAACGCAAATGCCTGTACAAAACAGTAATTAAGGCCTAAATATGCGGAGCTCATGAAGCAGACCCCCCCCCCCTCCCCCCCCCGCATTAAGGTAGCGAGCATTCAGACCGGTACTACTGTATTCCGTAAGAATCAGAGTTTAGTAATGCATTGAGCACATCAGCCTTAGATAGCGCTAAGATTCATAGCGCAGCCATACAATGACTATCAATGATACTCCCCTGACAAACATAAGTACAGTAGGCAAGACTTGCAGCCTGGTGAGTTCGATTACATTTCTCGGATACTGACAATGCAATCTTTATGACCTGGTACTCATTGACACCTGAGTCAAGTGAGGTAACGGGATAAAGTCCATACCTAAGGACACAATATCACGAATGACCTATGGTTATCGATAAAACTCTGCTTCTATAGGGATTAGATCCTAGCATGTCACCTGACTGACCAGACCTATGCAAAGAGAGCTGATGGGATGTCGTAGCAACGTTATCAAAACCTTATAGATCACTCCGGGGGGGGGGGGGGGGGGGGGGGGGGGGGGGGGGGGGGGGGGGGGGGGGGGGGGGGGGGGGGGGGGGGGGGG
>JASKDV010174417.1:0-22861 GCA_032466395.1 Aegires albopunctatus | reverse complement strand
TAAAGTGGAAGGTAAAGTGGAAGGTAAAGAGGAAGGTAAAGTGGAAGGTAAAGTGGAAGGTAAAGTGGAAGGTAAAGTGGAAGGTAAAGTGGAAGGTAAAGTGGAAGGTAAAGAGGAAGGTAAAGTGGAAGGTAAAGAGGAAGGTTCCCCAAATCATTTGATTGAGACAGCATGGACAATACACAAGTTTAAAGTGGCTTTAGACTAATTAAGTCTTGGGGCAAATACTAATAGGGAAGGCAAAAATATCAAACTGTAGATTTTACTACTAGGTTCTGCTAATGGCCTGCATTAGATCTAAATAACCAAACATCAACTGTCTATTGGAATAAGTAGAGTAAAATTCTTCAGGAGCCTTAGTGGCCCTTTAACTTATTCAGTCCTGCCCCTGGCAGCCAGACAGGTGCTCAGATACTACCACTTTTGAACTGTACTGTGCTGTACATACACAAACCGAGTATACTCAGTCGTAGGGCTGAGCGCTATAATCGCTGAAGCCGAGTATACATCCTGATGTAACCCAGCCGAAATCCACCAGTGAAATATATTGGAAAATTGAGTTCAAAATTTTTATGAGCTAGATCTAAGACTAGGCCACACATTAACAAACAATATGCATCGTTGGTCAACTATGGTCGAAGAACAGGCAGTTGAAGATTATTTATCCAACAATTTCTTCATGGACAAGAATGGAGCCATAACCTTTCCCAAATTAATTGCAGACACCAATTTGTTAACGTTAATGGATTTACTAACTGTTATACCAATCTTGAAACAGGATTAGCTGTGAAGTGCACATTCCTGTGTGTCAATAAATTTTCTGAGAAATTAAACACTAGAATAAGCAATGTGGCCAGTTTATAGGCTATCAAGAGGAGTTCAATGACAACAGCAGATACAAGAGATAGAAGTATAGGCATGTGCTTTGCATTAACCCTGGACAATATTATAAATTGGGACTGTATTATAATTTTAGATTTTAAAATTTCTTAATTTGATTTACAATTATATAGTTACATGCAATCCATAAGTATTCCTTCTTCCCTAGCACTGCAAGATTGTGGAATAAATTGAATTCAGATTACAGATTAGAAGTAGCAAAAGTAATGATACTCTTTAACATAGATAGGCTACTTAGATCTTCATACAATTAATATTTTAACATAATACTTATACAGTTGACTCCGGTTATTCACAACACCTTGGGAACAGCAAAATTGTTGCGATTAAAGTTGCTAAATTGTATTAACCGGATTTGCCATTGGCCAGACAATTTAGGGTCTATTTACTACTTACCAACTGGGTATACCTATTGCCGTTGCAATGTTCCTTCATACTTATTATATGAACAACTTTATATGCTCTGCACTTGTACAAAGCAATGCATAGCACGAGAGAGAGGGAGAAAGAGAGTGATAGAGAGAGAGAGAGAGAGACAGACAGACAGACAGACAGACAGAGAAATTCTCCTATGCTCTCTATTGGGTCAGTGCACACATTCGAGTCAATATTATGTAGGCCCTACGTCTATTTTCCGTTAATTACCCCAATGCATTTGATTATCGGCATCCTCTTTGATAACATCGGCAGATCTCCCTAGTTTAAAATTCAGAATTCTGTAATGACTTCATAATTTTTTGTAATTTGACAGAAATGTAATGAGGCAGTTCCCAAAAAATATAATATGAATATTACATATAACAGTTACTTGTGTTAATATGAGTTTTGTCTTAAAACTTAAAGTGCTTGTGACACCTTCCTTTTCTTCAAAGAAGGTTCCATGTTTAATTTTTTAAAGATTCTAGACCTACATGGAGATCTGGATGTCTAAACTATGACATCTTGAATGTTGGCTTGTTTACAAGGAGATATAAAGTGATCCCATAGTCAAATTTTATTTCATCTCAAAAATCTGTATTTTACTGGCAATTTTTGTAATTCACTATCAGTAATTTGGTGCCGTTTGTTTTCTGTAAGATTAAAGATGTTCTGTAATATTAGGGAGGTGTGTCTGAGCAGTTCATTGCAACAGTCGGTACAGATGCCATACAGCACAGAGTTCACCAACTCATTTTTTTGGCCTTCCTTGTTCTATGACAATTAGTTTTAGTCCTCTCACACTGGCAAGAAAATATGATCTTTTGATTGCAAAACGGTAAGCACTATACTGTCTAGACGACAACACATCATGTGGTAGTGGGAACTAGATCATGGCTAGGGGACAGGACTAAGACTTAAAGATGGTCATTGAGCAGGTGAGGAGCATGCAATTGCATTGGTCTTTTGTTTCTACCCACTGGCTAGAACACTGAATAGCCTAGACAGGCATAAGAGTTGGGGCCTAAGTATCCTATCTATAGAGAGTTTCAGGGAGGACAGTCAGGTAAGACAATGTTTAAATAAACAATAGCAAAGTTGATGTTTGGCAGACATGCCACGGACTCACAGACCCTCATCATTTGGAATGCTTTGTCAAGCCGCTAGCCTGGTTGGCTGCCTCGCCTTACAAACAGACAATGACATCTTTTCTTTACTGCCTGCTAGACTTACTTTCAGTGTAAAGCTATTGTATCGTTATGATTGTTAGGCAATGATACCGGAGAAACAAAAACATCAGCTAGAAAAGTATTAAATCAGAATAATGTTGACCAGAATTCAAAGGAAAGATGTTGCGATTAGATTATCCGAAGTTAGTTGCTTTTAACCACTAACTTTTATATAGAAATAATTCTGTTTCTTGAGAAAAGTTGTGATTGAGCTGAAATTGTGATTAACCGAATTATGAATAACCGAAGTCAATAGTATCTAATACTTCAACCTTTTTTTTTCTTTCTTTTGGGAGGAGGAGGGGGGGGGGGGGGGTGTATTGACGGTAATATTTAACCTTGTTGAGTTTTATCAGTTTATTTGAATATATTAAGGGGTTGAAGAAGATAACCTACCACAAAAAAAACTGTTCTCTCAGCTGAAACTGTCACAGCCAAGCTTCAAACTCAAGAAATCCCCATTTCAAGCCTGATTGATAACTTTACTCTTCAGAACAATAAATACCAAGCCTTTTTTATACTGACAAAGTTCAAATGGCAGATTTCCTATCCAACATAAGACTCCCCCATAAGTACACTGGCCCATTGTATAACATCTTTCTACAATTTTGAAAAACATGGTGGCTGCCACAAGTGAGCCTAAGGTTTATATAAAGCCTTAAAGTAAGAGCATTACCATAAAGATTAATAATCACAGGAGCTTTGAGCAAAGCTTTTGAATACAAAATCTGGTCAGAGCAGAAAGCTCTATTTAACGCTTATCTCATTATCTTTTCGGATGCATCTGGCATGATGACTGAGTACCCTTTTATGCTGTCCGACTCTTGTGACAAGGTACCAGCAGCCTCTAAGAATCAATGGGAAATTCCCACAACTTCATGTAGCTGGTAATTTTGCCTGGTGGCACTAGGCATTAAAATCCATGATCGAAAATGAAAAGTAAATAAAAATAGCATAGCAAATAACAGCAATGCAATTAGACAAGTATACAAGAAGCATTAGGCTAAAAGCCCTTGTCAGTCTTGTTTTGCCCCTTACGTGAGAAGTAGAGTCATTGAGGTAATGTAACGGTCGTGATTATGGATGATTGAATGTCATAACCCTTTTAGGTTTGCAATATTTGTACTAATCAAAGTTTGGCATTATGACTATTCCTTTGCACAAATATCATAGTTTAAAAAAAGACAGATTTTATTCTCAAAATGAATGCACAATACTTGAGTCTAATGCAAAGGTGTGATGCTATGATTGTTTCTGTGTCAAACAATTGAAAGAGAGTTATGCAGTTTAACATGAGACATAAAATAATTGTGGGTACAAAATGATCTTCAATAAATTTTCACTACTTTAGGTCACAACAAAGGGAAAAACCTGTAAAATATTTGTACAGGCATCAAAAGTGAAAAGTCAGGACACAACATGTATCAGAAACAGGTACAAGTTTGTGGTATAAATAGTATAACTTATAAGGCAGATTTCAGGATGAGTTAGGATCACAAAAGAACAAAACAGAAAGAGTTGGAAATACGTGAATTGTTATTTACCTCAACAATGTCTAGCCAATGGTACTTAAATCAAACTATGAATTCAAGTTTTTGTTTTCAAGAAGGGCCGGAAAAGGGGATTTGGGAGAAAGAGGACTAAAGGGAAGTTATAGTTGTTCTCTATTCCTTTATTCATTAAAAATAAAATAAAGTTACTTTTTTCAGAACTCTTTACTGTACTTTTTTTTTTTAAATATAAAAACATTTGTTTTTTATCTGAAAATTTCTCCAAATCCAAGTACGTGGATATGACTGATGTCAATAATATTCTCAACCTTGATCCAATCTAATGACCATGAAGAAAACATGGATGTTTCACAATGATAACATATATAAAGTATTGAGAGAAAAAAAAAGTACATAATATATCTGCTAGCACCTGAACAACAACTCTGCAATGCTTTGTCCGTGAATTTCATAAAGTTCTCATATTCTATTTAAAGGTGAAATGTCTTTATTATATGTAACAATAAAAATGTCTTTATTGAGACTTAGTACACATTCATATTCTTGGGGACCATTTAAAAATTTGAATATTATTATTCTATCAAGAAATGTCTTAGAGGAGATTGTCTAATTTCTTTATAATCTGTATATACCTTACTTGCAATTTTACACTGAAAACATCTACTAATAAAATCTAGTTGGGAAGTGAAAAGATAAGATATGGAAATTAAACCATATAATCTTTGTAATGTAATAGATTGGCTGATTGCATCTATACTTTGTACAAAGTGTTGGCATATAAGAAAGAATTTAAAATGGCAAGTATCAAAAAGATAAGTTTTTTTTAATGGAATTTAAGCTCACGAGGCTTAAATCTAAACCTTACATTATTTTTGTCCCCATTGATTGTTTCACCGCGATGGGGGTATTACCAATACAAAAAATCATTTCAACCACATTGCTCCTCAAAAACTTTTTTTTTTTAAATTTATAGTACCTGTAGTCCCTCCTACCATCATACATTCCTGTCACCAAACTGTCAAGAATATTAATGTGGATTTTATGACACAATCCCATTAGCTATCAATCAAGTTCAGTTCATAGGACGATTAACAGGCTTTCCTGCTTTGTTATCATGTGATGTTTTGCATAAAATAAAATTTCAAATCATTTATCATAAAGTTAGTTGTGGAGACTACAACATGCATGGCAGAAAACAAGAAAAGGGTAAATATATTAATGAATTATATCAATGTACAATGTTAATAATGTTCCTGCATTATTTCTAAATGCCTTATTTTTGCATTTGATGAACTGATATGGATCATGAACATTGAAAGCAGGCATTTCATAATGCAGAAATGGAAAGATATTTTTGTAACAAGGGTGAAATTCATGATTCAAAAAGAAATGGAACAAATTGTCAGACAAATGGTTGCAGAGTTTGACACATTACAAATAAATAACATGTATGCATTAGTGTATCTGTTGAGTTCAATAAATTAAATAATGAATATTCACAAAGGAATATATAGCGTGAATACATAATATATGATTTCAACTAATTATTTACACAGTCCAAAAATATCTTTATAAACAAGAGAGCACACAATAAGCAACTGAGAATAGCACTCAATTTTCATTTAAGAATTTGTATGCATGCATATAAATGAAATATCAAATTAATTGCTTTATTACTTATATATATATATAACATATATTTATACATGAGAAGAAGTATTTACTATATTTAAACGACAATTGATTTTCACTTTTATGTATTAAATTTGTTGACATGGCACAAGTAGTATTGGCTTTATTTAAGATGATCTGGTATGGGAATTATATCTTTCAAATGCATAACAATAATTATGACATGAGGAGTAAAACTAATGTGCAAATTAATGAAGAATTACCGATGAAGCAATATGGCTTTAGAGGACAGCGAGATAGTTAATTATTTCCACTTGCTCTAAACATCATGTTAAATCTGAGTCAGATATTTGAGGACCAAAACAATAAAAGATATAAAGGTTGATGTACGACTTAGCATTTGACTGTTTGACTGCATGGTGTATAAATGTTCATCTACCTTCAAATTGAGTGAAAATCATTAGACAAAATACTAAATAATATCACCCAATTTGTAGATGGCAAAATAAATGATCAATCAAAATTTATTGACAAATTAATTATGGAGATGATATTTTGTCATTATTTCTGTTTTCTCTATATTTATAAATTTTATTGTTCAGGGTCATCAAAAGATAACTTTTACACAATTTCTGGACCATTTTATTCCTAAAAAGCAAATTATAAACTTCAATGCAAATAATAATATGAGAATAATGATCATTAATGGTTTTTGAAGATGATAGCAACAGATCACAACAAAAAATAAAAAATTATAAACAATTTTTTGAAAAAATGCCAAAATGATGAATTATTGACCAAAACACTCCATAGGATGTGGATGATATTCAAATAAAAGAAAAATCTAAAAAAAATTGAAACATGCAAAATAGAAAATTAAAAAATATATAAATTAAACTACGGACATCTTTTTCACAACAGGAGAAGTGTAATCTTGAATGATAAAATGTGGGGAAAAACTTACTTTAGGTCATGAGATATGAAATAGATGGGATTTTTCATGAATTTAAACTCAAATTACATTTTTTTATGGCACTGTACAAGTGAAAATGGATATTTTTAACGTTGATATGATGGAGGGACTATTTAATCAAAGCAGAGATGTATCTGTCAAAGATATTGATTGTAATATGTTTTCATGTTACTTCTACCAAACAAAATCTTTGTTAGCGATTTTGATCAGAAAAATAGAGTTTAAAAAAGAGATGAAATAATGATTTAAAATAGGAGAGGAAAAAGAAGAAGAAGAAAACTTGTAAATTGATAAGACAAAATGTTTTAATGTTTGCAATTAAACATAAAAAGGATGGGGGATTGGCAAGTCTAAAATCTAAAGAAAGAAATGAACAATGAGCGTGTTGAAGTAAGTTCTAAAATAAGCCATCCTTAAAGCTAACTTCTTACCCAAACAATCATGAAATTGAAACATAACTATGAAAAAAATAATTGAGGTTTAGTCATAGTGACAAAATGAAAAGGTAATTGGTGGAGAAGTGTGTATGATTTTGTGGAAAAAAGTTTCAGAGCAAATTGTGAATCATCCCAATTGAATTTTTGAGTAACATAATTTTAAATCTAAAACTTTCTATCAGGTATATAAGCTGAATTGAAAAGATTTTAAAGTTTAAAAATATTTGTCTCAAAATCTGTCTGGACTTGATGGTGATTTCCATGCATTCTACTGAAACAAAGACGTCAGATTGTATTCATCGTCCCATTAAGTTTGTTCCTTTGAAACCTTCTTCGGGTCTGCTAGGCACTGTGAAAATCAGAAAATTTGATTATATATGATAAAATAAATTGGGACTTTCTTAAACCTTTGATGCAATTTTTTTTCAACTAATCTTTATGCAATATTAATATAATTTTACTATTCATGATGAATACGCTTCATGCAACTATGTAGACTTAAAGATAGCTACATTAAATCTCCATTTTGCATAATTCATTGTATAATCAAAATTCATTATTTCATTTGTCTTGCATAATATTATACTGAGCAGCAAAAGAAATTGTCTACTTTTTTGTATTTACATCTCATGGGGGAATCGGTTTATTGGAAATATAGGTGCGTTCTACTCACCACAAACACTTTGACCATGTACTAACGCTGCAATTTCATCTAAAATATGAAAATTTAGGTCCCTTGATGGTATGCAAAAACATGTTTAGCCATGTTTATTTATGTGTATAAATCACAAATTTTAAGCTAGTCTTTATTTATACCTTTTGTTTTTGAAGCCAAATCCATAATTAAAAATTCCAATTCAGAAATTCTAAACGCTTTAAAATCATGTCTCGATCAACGATTAAATGCTTGATGCTGGAATATCAGCATGGAGGGAAGGGAGATTATTTAAATGTTTTCTTCTTTTAAAAATCCATTTTCTACATAATGGGAGCATGTTTGGCTAAAGCGGTTAATATTACTTGCAAAGAGCCAGGTAACTTTCTTCAAATGCATACAAATTCAAACAAATGTAGAAAAATAAAAGATGGGAAATTATTGAACACATATTCAGCTATACTTGGGCAAAATTTATGCATCGAATTACATAACCTGTTAAAAAAAAATCCTAACAGTGTGAAAGTGAAAACTTCCTTTTGCTACTAAGAAAATAAGAAAAATGTTTGGCTTTCAGAATACAAGAAAGTGAGGCAACTCTCTTTAAAGGCACACCAAACAAATTCTACCAATGGCAAGAATATGAAAGTTGGGGAATTAATTGTAAACATATTGAGCAATACTTAGATCAAATTTCATCCTTTTAGGCAAAAAAAATCCTAACACATCGAAAGCAGACAGTTTCTCTTGCTATCAGTATCGATAAATGTATGTAAAAGACTATGAAAAACACTTTTAAAGTAGGTGCCTCAACTAATCAAAGTGAAATGTAAAAAATCCTTAAGAGTCCAGGTGTGCCATGGGGCAAGAAATGATTCTAATTTACTTAGTATAAAATAGTGTATTGGAGATGAAGTGTTATATTCTGGAGATTTGGGAGAATTGTGTTAAAATGTTAAAATTAGAAAAGGCCTTTCAAAGAAACAGTGAAACAATTGCTGCAACATTGATTAGTCAGTGGCATCATTGGTCCAGTGGTTAACACAGTTCAAATCAACATGAGAAACTCCAGCAGCACCACTCACTGACATCAGTTACATCCCGCTGGACGCAAATTTTTTTGATAACCACAGGTCATGGGTGATGTGTCCATAGGTAAGACACTTTGTTCCATCTACCTCACTCAACTCAGGTGTGAGTATCTAGCTGTTAATACAGCGTTGTCCATGTTCGAAAATTGTATTCACTCCTTACAGTCAATTGTTCACTATTATGATTAGAATTTTGAGCCCCATTATCTTGGACCTCGTAGCCTTATAACTCTGCAACAAATGCCGAAATAACATTGATCCCATATAAGTCAAAAGAGAATATTTCATTTCATTAATAAAAAAAAAAAAAAGAAAACCATTCAGTGCTTTAGAAGCCTTTCAGTGATTTTAAAAAATAGAAATTTTCACATTTAATTGGTTTATTCAGCTCTTTAGATATTTTCATTTTTCAGAATGATACAATTGGATTAAAATATATCAAAATCAAAATAACTTACAATTCATGAAATCTTCATGCTCTGCAACAGCTTCTCCGCTTATTTCATCTGCCTGTGAAGCATAAACAAAATTTTGAATTTCCATTACCTAAAAGTCTACTGTGAAACTAAAATAAACATCAATGAACTTTTCTGTTCTGTATAAAAGCTAGGAATGCTTACCTGCAGGGCAACAACGCATTGAGGATAAAATCTGAATTCTTGTAGGGTCATTTCATCTCCTTTCAAACTGCGGCCATCTAGAGACAAGTTTTGATCAAAAGGGGCTATGCAGAACAAGGGACACAGCTGAAACAAAATATTGAAGAACATTCCGAAGTTAAACCAAAGCATTTCAGTGTGTTAATGGCTATTAATTGTATTTTTTTATAAATTAAAAAAAAAAAACCTAACACAAAGGCATAAAGTAAGATAACCACTCACACATATGAACTCATTCATACACACATGCACAGACTCCTCCATCAAATAACAATACACAGTAACAAAAAATGGGCAAATTATAAAATAATATGTTATGTGTAGGAAATAACAATATGTCATAATCATATCATATCAATAAGAAAATAGATGAATCTTTAATTACCTCCGCAAACTTTAATAGACCATCAATTGCTTTGAAATTTTACCATAACAATCATAGATATGGCATGGAAATCAACCATTTTAGTCAAAAGCCATGTATGATTCATGTCATAGAATTTGTAGAATTAATTTTTCCATTTTAGGATTTGAAAAATTGTTTTGCTAGATCTATCCACCATTTTTAACGATCAGACTTGGCCAATCGGCACACACATAAAGTGTAATCTACAATGCAGGCAGTTTGATCAAGATCTAGATCCAGTCACTGCTACAACCAAACAAAACTATTTCATCTATGATTTCCAAATTAAATCTGCATTAGCTGAAGCTTAAACCAAACAAAAAGCTGAAAGCAATCATACACACATACAGGGACTCATTCATATAAGATATACATACAGTAAGACAAAGCATAGCAAAACCTTTAAATCTTCCCAATGAATGAAAGTGAATAATACAAGTAATGACAAGGATGCTACCAATGGGTCATGATAATCATGGACATGATTAAAATGAGTCTTGATACCATTGACTACGTGGTTTCATTGGTAAGGTGCCCTTGTATCCATGCCTAGATAAATATTTGATCGAGGGTTGAAGGCTTAGGTGTAACTTTTTTTGTTTTTGTTGTTGTAAGTTTAAGAATTGGCTCACTGGGTTTTTAACATTTGTTCTATTTTTGTGTACAGCCAAGCTAAGTTTCTGTACTAATTTTCTGCTCAAGGACGTCTGATGTGAATTCACAACCATATCTAAGTATCAATCTTGCTAGATTGAATCCCCTGTTAAATGTCAAACTGTATGCATGCATCATTCTTATGAGATTGATTACACTAAAATAAAATATTCTACAACTTTAAAAGAAAGTAAGAAGACAGAAAAGAGCAAGACATAATGCAGATAAGAAACACTTCTCATGTTCCTTACATAATTTTGATAAATTACTGAGATCAGTTTGAAGTATGAATGTATGTTATTACTGCCTTTAGCAGGACATTTAAAAAAAACCCTCTTACTGACCTTGATTTTGAATTCCTTCAAGGTCATGCTTGATGACACTACCACCTCTTTCTCACCCCGTGTCTTCCTGTGCCTGGAGCTTTTCCTTTGACCATTGCTCTCCAATTTTGACATCTTCTCAGGGGGCTTGAAAAATAAATTGAACTTCTGTTTACAATTTAGATTCATAGTCAGTGCCCTGCAAAATAACAGCTAAATTGTCGATGTAAAATGAGACTCCCATTGTTACTCCTTGATAACAAAACTTAGTAGGTTACAGGCTACAGGAGTATCATTTCACACAGACAAAATCTTATTTCTGACTTCTTTTATGTATTGTAATCAATGTTAAGTGAGAACTAGCAAGAATGTTATAATCAGAAAAACATGTTTCAGGTTAGTGAAGAATCTATCGTGAAAAATATTCAGCGAGTTGCAATCCTTCATAAACACCCAAATATTTTTTTTCTCCTTTCTACAAAGAAAGAGGGAGCCAAACTTTTGAGACTATCAAAATACGATAAGATATAAAATTGTCATGTTAAAAATATTTAAAAAACAACCCAATAAACCCATATCAAATTCAAAGTCTTAGGAAAAAATCCATGGTCATGGCCATAAAAGGTGTAAACCTACTGGTGCGCTGAATTCTGGATCATAGTTGTAACCTTTGGATTTGCCTTCACTTCCATTTTCATCTCCCTTGCCATCAAACTTCTGGCCATCTACCACTTTTCTAACGTAAACTGTCTGTGCTGAAAAGACAAACTTTCCCTCTTCTTCTTGGTGTATACGCTCATTAAGACAGGAGGAACACACATCTGGAATAGTCACATTTAAAGGATTGAAATAGAATATATTTCTTTTCACATATTTTGTCTTCCTTGATTGCTTAATAAGTATGGACAATTTGATTCTTGGAAGTGCTTATATAGGCCATATATATAAACTCTAACCCCACATCTCACCTTATATAAGCCATACATTTTTTATAGAGATGTCTTGAACTGGAGAGTTCACTTGTCGATTTCCGTTGTAGAAAACATTTTTTTGTTAAATTATGACTTTGGATGGTAAGGCTACCCATTAAATTCAATTCCAAAGGTTTGATTAAACATTCTCTTGTTTACCTCATCATGAACTTATTTTATATATTGAATCTAAACGTTTGGTATATTTTGAATTCTTCTTATTTCATTAGGCCTACCATTTCGCCCCGCCTTTGGCTTAAGTTTTATTTAGTTTTCTTCTTTGAATTAAAGACCAATCTTATTTGCTTTTAACTCTTAAGGAATATTATTAGTACAGTTCTGCGTCGTTTGTTTACTTTCATGCAGTCGCTTCTCCCTTTGCTTTATATTTCTGATTTCAGACATAATTTTTTTTTTTTTTTTAATCCAAAGCTGCTGCTCCTGCATGGTGACCATAATATAGATTTTGAATATATTTAGTTGGATAGATTAAGTTTTGTTGGGGGTGGGGTAGGAGAAGGGGCTGCGGGGTTCGGGTTTAGCTCAAAAACAGTGCTCCTCTTGGATTTAGATTATCTAGATTCTACTACGGATAGATCTAGATCCAGTTCTTGACCCATAAATGTAGGGCCTGGCTCAAGATCTAGATTTTTACTAACCAAGAGGTTTGGGCCACAACAATAAAATTTAACTTGAGTTCCATTCATCGATGATAGTAGCGAAAATTGAAAGAAATGTTTGAATCAATCAGACGTCTTTGGGCGACCGTACCAGGATGCACATACTACATATATTCAAGCAAACCTGATAATTCAGGGCCAATAATGATCAACTTATATTTCTTACAAACTCTTGGAATACAATGACATAACAAAATCTTAAAAAGTGCCATGCTAATTCAGTCATCAATGATATAGAGGAACCATATTCTAAATACTGTTTGAAAATGCAAGTATTTCATAAGGGTTAACAATTGGAATTCTAGGCAATACAGTCTGCCCTCTCTAATACGGACTTCTGCAATCCAAATCCCTTTGTAATCCGAACCATTTTCTGGGAAAAAATGTTTTTCTTACTATTTCTTGATGTTCCCTAAATCCGGAAAATTCCATAATCCGAACAAATTGCTGGGAAAAAATGTTTTTCTTACTATTTCTTAATGTTCCCTAAATCCAGAAAATTCTGTAATCCAAACAACTTGCTGGGAACAAAGGTGTTTGGATTAGAGAGGACAGACTGTTCCAAAGCAATAGTCATCATTATTTGAATGAAAAGCAAGTATCTTGCATGAAGTCAATTCATGAATACAAAGGAATTGGGGGAAAAATGTATGTGAACATCGTTTATAAAAGTTTGATTCCCATTAAAAGTTTCAACAACAAAAAATATTCAGAAATCTTGAGTTATCTTGTCACAATACAACGGAGTTAATGAAAGAGCTATGGAAAGAGGGTCCGGCTTACCTGGCTTAGAAATGAGAATGCTATTTCCATTTTTTTCACTAAAGCTTTGCATAACTTGAATTTCCACATCAAAGTTGAAGTAACCAATGAGTTTCTGCCATTCATCATCCCATACTAAAGTAAACCTGGAATGAAATTTGTATATCATGGTGGATGAAATTGTGTTCTCAAGAACGAAGCAATACCATTTTAAATAAGAGAACATTTCGTGGATAACATATAGGAAATCAATTGATTTCTTCCTTCAGAGTACGTCAAAAAATAAATAAATTTAAAAACTGAATTTCCAATTATCTTTTCTTATAAAGGGTGTCCTTAAGAAAAGTGTTTTAATGTGTGATAACTCACTCATCTAAACTGCTATTGCTAAAAATATTCCTCTAATATAACCTATTTATTTAAATTCATTTTATTTGTCAAAAATTACATGGATCTAAGTTTATCATTGAACTCACACCTTAAGTTATAAGAAAATAGGTATTCTTTATCTAATTGCATTTTTTGTGATCAAAAATTGAGGAAGCAGTTTTATTCATATCTTCACATATCCGAAAGACTTGTAAGTTAGGAGCCATTTCTTTTTGGATTTACGTTAATTTTTACAAACTATCAAAATAGCTTATTTTACAAAAACTGTTTTTGGTTTCATGTCATTTGTTTATTAAAACTATGGTGTCTAAAATGTATTTGAATATTTTATATTATGAAAAGTTTCATCAAAATTGAAACTTGGGTATGTTATTTACATTTAAAGATATAAAAAAACAACCTTATTTTATAAATTTGTAATGATATCATATCAGCAGCAAACACGAAATTGTGCTAGTAGTCATTATTGTCAAAACCATGTCCTTTAATTTCCTTACCTTGATATTTTTTGTTTGTGAAAAGCATAAATATGAGGATGTTTTGAAAATATGCCAACAAAATTCAGGATCTTTATCTAATCTTAGTGCCATTAAACCCTACAGTCTTTTCAGTGAATCATATTTTTGTATATATTTCCGAAATTGAAACTTTATTGATAATTGTCAATTTTTCCAAACAATGTTTTATACCTTGTAACACTGTCAATGGCATTCATGTCATCCATGCTGTAAAGTAGCAAGTTGTGTTCACATAACAATGGAGCATTGACAATCTCTAAGTCAGAGTCAAGCTTCACCGAATGTCTGTTGTATAAGAAAATTGAAAAGGAGAATGGTTTACTTTCCAAATGAAGATATTCTTATCAAGTTAAGTAATAAATAGAAAAGGACAAAGACACAGATAAAAGAAAAATAACAAACGGAAAAATGGTACCCCTTGATAGCACCTTCAAGTAAACTTAATTTTATATGTCTGCATAGCAAGGAAAGAGGGATGCTATTCATTTACATCACACAATGTCTTGTGCACTATGACCAAGAATAAAATAAAGCATGTATCCATTTAATCCATTGCTGAAATAAAATGCAATCCTACAAGTCAAAGTCAATAACTTTGATTAAAAATACTCATAAAATTTGACATTGACTAACTGGAGTAGAAAATGTCACTGCTTCAAATATTGTAAAAATGGTATTGTTGACAGAAACTCACTTGACAAATTTGCGCCATCCTTCTAAAAAGTTGGAACTAACAATAAATGCGCTGCGTCCTGCCCATGACTCATAAATTTTGGGACGATTACGTGAATGGTACAAGTCCTGAAGAACATCTTTCTGACCTTGACCTGCTTGTTTCCTGTTCTGCTTCAGCATGTATTCAAACTGCAACGATTCCTAAAAATTAAAAAAAGTCATGTAATTAAATACAAGCTCAATTTACAAAATGGCACATTATTAAAAAAGCCCATTAAATTGCTTCTAACAATAAGTTTCACTGTGTAATTTGTGAATTTAATTAAAAGTTACGAAGACTTTGAAATACCAGAGGTAAGTAAGAGTTTGCAACTTTTAAGCTAAATAATTTGAAGAAAAATATTCAATATGATGGTCTGATTGGACATAACAAAGTTTCCACTTTTTCTTCTTCCTATGAAGCATCCTAGGTAAGAATGGTGATAATATTTCAATTTTAATCTCTTATTTTAATAATTAAGATCTACTTTCAATTTTAAATGAAAGAAATCTGCTTTAAATACTCTAGATTCATGATCAGCAGATATCATTTACAAATAAAACTTTCATATTTCTATTTCCTCAACTTTCTAATCGATCCAAGAAAAGATACTAATATAATTCATATTACCAGGCACAATTGACAAATTGGTGATTCTGGTGTGAAAGGCTCTATGTGAGGAAAATAAAATAAGAGCCTTTCCCAGATTTCTCGTTTGACTAGTCGACGTCCAGTCTCATCAACCCTCAAATTACCTTGATGGAAAGAAAAAGTGTGAAATGATAAAATGGATATCTTATTTAAACAATATATATTCAACTATGGTCACATATATATGGAATTATTGCTTTCAATCATCTTTCATTTTCTGCTAAAATATTACTGTCTGAGGGTTTTTTTTTTCTTCATATCATTCCACAGTAAGCATAAAAAAATCATAAAAATTATAAAAAATCATTCAAGGTTTACTTATTCTTATCCAATTGTTTTTCTATTAATAACAAAACCCGAGTGTTGACACATAGACATAGATAATGTAAATCATTTAAGAATATTAAGTAGTTTTATTAACAAGTCCACTAAAATCTTTCCAACTATCGTAATAGCACTTCTTTTAAAACAGGAAAATGGCCTTGAAATAAAGTATCAATAATTTCTTCTTACTATTCCAATGAAATTGATCAATTGAGTAAGACGACTGAGAACTGGTGCAAAAGTGGGCACAAGAAGGACACAATATTGTCCCAAAGTGATATAAACAGATGGACGGGTGGAGAATTAAAATGCTAAGTTTCAAGTCTTGTGGTTTGAATGTCACAACTACACTCCGCTGTAAGTATTAAGAACACAACTTAGGGCATAATCAGTACTCACCATGCTGGCACAACATATCACTGTTGAAGACTTCATTTCTGTCATCCCTCTCATCCATCATCTCTTCATCCTTGTTGTCATCATCCTCCACCTTATCATTGCAGGAGTCCTCTGCGGCAGACTTGGTTGTACTGGTGAGATCCATATCCTGAGTATCACAAAAATCTTGCATTGTAGTTTTGAGCACAATTATGCCACTATCTGGACTTTCACACGTTTCTGATGAAACAGCCTCGTCCATACTGTGACCTTTCCCTGAATCTTGTTCAGAGGAACCAGATTGATTGTCCTGAGAGGAGCTGACAATTTTCTCAGAGTCGTCACCTTTGTTAGCAACTCCTGAAAGTTGATCAACACTCGATGAACCAGGACTAGAATTATACCCAGGAGGAGTGAATTTACAAATGTTTCTTGAGCTATATTGTTCTTGAGCATGATCCATATTACAAGATGGTCTCTTAGGGGTTGAAAAAGATGAAGAATTACTACTAGTGACATCAGAGCATTCCGACGGTTCGTTAAAACAAGATGATGACACTAATGATATTTGAGAGTGAGAAGATGGCTGCAATGAATTTGATGAAGTGGATGTTACTTTTGAATCACAATTAGCCTCTCGTGATCTTGACTCAGATCCTTCGTGTGTATTTTCAAACTGGTTGCATGTGCTCTGGCAGTTCAACACAAAATTGGGGCTAATCTGATTGGATTGAGTATCCATTTCTTTTGTCTGAATGCTCTGAGTGGGTGCTTCATTGGCAGGAGATGCTGATGATGAGGACGACGATGGTGAAGATGAAAGTTCCTGTGGCATGCTTTGAAGGGCAAACCTTTTCCAACTTCGTAAATGCTTGGTGCTGACCCAAAAAAACTCCTCACTTTAATGAAAAAACAAAACAAAACAACAAATATTCATACAAGCAGATGCAATTCAAAGTAAATAGCACTTTTCCACTAAATATGCTCAATGCACTTTACAAAGTTAGTTAATAATGATACTTTTAAAAGGAACGAAACATTGAAAGAACTTATTGAAATGGAAATAATTTATGAATATCCTTATCCTACACTATCATTTCATCTTTGCTCATTTTATTCATAATATAGATTCTTATATATTTCATGATATTTTTAGAACACATTATAATATGTATGCATAATTTGTAATTATGGGCCTGTCATTTCTAATTTCCCTATATGTAGGATAAAAAACTTTCTTATTATTCTTATTAATTAGTTTAAAATTATTGAAATAAAGCTGCTTTCAGGCATCTGAAAGCAAAGAACAAACTTACCATGCAAGAAAGCCATTTTGAATCAATGTGAAAATAAGTATAATTTTGTTATGGTTGTTAAAAGAAAAAGTACAAAAAAATTTTGTTTAAATTAAATAATGACTGAATCTTACTTTGGATCCAGGGGCATGCTTATTTTGTTACTCTTGTTATTCTTAATACAGTTGAAAAGCTTGTCATCATTTGCCATGTTACGTTGCCATCTAATCTTCCTGCATTGCATACGGATGCAATTCTCACATAACATAGTTGGCCTAGAGAAGGATTCAAGGACAAAAACAATCAGGGGTAAAAAACTTGTATTTAGGATATCTCATAAGTTTTTCCTTATCCTAGAAATACACCTTGACAAACTTTACTTAGGATGTAAACAAAGAATTTCTGGCAAAATAGATTTGCCTTACTACTTTTTCTAGTTTTTTTCTTCTCAACTTGATGGCTATGATGTGTTTATAAATGCACGTTGCTTATTTGAAAGGAAATAAAGTACTCAGTGTCCAGTCCTCTCCAGAACATTTTTAATAAACAATTTATTGATCTTTGTCCACAAAATAATACTATATCAATGGATCCATTTCACACCACCATTAAATTACACTTAGGGTTTAAAGTAGATTTATTCACTAACAATGTTTTTTAAAAATTAATTCACATATGATGTTTAACAAAATGATATCTTTACACAAACACATAATGAAGAGTTTTAGAGTTATGGAAAAAGTGTGCCAAGAGTTGTATTGATTATGAAACATATCAAGATGCTTAAATTAATCTTTACATAAGAAAACATTTTGATTTTCTTATTTTTTTAATAAAAATAGTCTATGGACTCACCCATTGTATCTCATATCAATTGGGTATTTGGCAAATAGACAGGATGCCTGAAAATGAAACATAAAATCAAATGGTGGATGAGAAATTAAGATGAAGAATAATCGTAAAACATAATGATTATAATAACAATACTAAAAATAAAATAATACTAATAACAAACAGTAACCATGATTATTTGTATTATTTTAATCAGCGTTAATAAAGACAGATTTGTTGACTCTCATCCAACAAGTGTTTAATGGTGTTTTACATTGAAATAAAAAATACAGTGAAATCTTAGTATAACCTACTCTCTTTGCATAAGGAAATAATCTAATTGCATATAAAGAAGCAAACATGAATACTAAAAGAGTCACTGTATTGTTGTTAAACAAAGCCATACACATCATGGATTTCTATTAGAAACCATAGGCTTTACAATTTATGGTCAAGTGATTGCACAGAGGTACAATAGTATGCAAATTAGGTCACACTCAAATCAACCTCCCTCTTCTTCCCCCTTTTCCATCTTCCTTTCCTACCCTTCCTTTTGCTTTCTTCCCTTCATCTGCAATACACGGTCAAAATGTGAAAGGGTGACAAGACATTAATAGACAAGACATTGATAGACAAGACATTGATAGACAAGACTGATAAAAGATCAAGGCCATGGCAAGGCTAATATTATACCATTTGCTCCTATTACACAACAAAAGGACTATAGCCTAAACAGGCCTCTAACATTGAAATTTACTGTGATGAGATTACAAGACCTTGATGAATGAGAGTATGTGTTAAATGGATTATAATTAAATAATGCTCCAAAAATGTTGTATCCAAAAGTACATTTTATAAACACGTTATGGACAAGGTGCATTATAAAGAAAAAACACCCGTGATCTGAGAACCTAGAAAAAGGTACTTTATCACCGATAATGCATTGCATCATGGGAACGTTATAACAAGGTACTATTGTACAACATAATCATGGATATAAGCCAACCATAACACAAGTTGCTTTGTAAATGTTCATCCTTTTTCCATTAATTGTCTGTTTCATCCTCATCATAGAGTGATCTCAGTTTTCTTTTGTGTTTGCAGCATTCAGTCTTGGGTCCTTCTTGAGGGAAGTTTTCAACAAAATGTTCCCACAAGCCATTCAAATGGAATAAAATAAGCATCTGTCAAGCAGAAGGTAACATCCACAACTTTTCCAGGATGTGTCCTTGCATCACATTTAGATTCCATGTTTCATGTGAAAGAACCTGTAAAAATCTTTGGCTCCCTATTGCCTATATTGCTTCTTACAACCTTCAACAGCCACATTATGATCTTTATATCAAATATTCCCAAATCACAGTAGTGAGTAGTTAAGAGTTGGATAACTAAGTCTGAGCATTCACTTTCTTGATGAGTAATGATTAACAAGGGTTAATAAATGAACATGTTTGCCAAAAGAGTAAGTTAATAGATTGTGAGTTTTTCATGTATTCTTAAATGTGTATATATTTTCAGAGCATTTATGCATTTTGCCATCTATAAATTATATTACTCTCAGAGGCATTATATTTCTTGGATAATGAAATGTACAATGTCATGACCACTCATAAATTTACTCACGGCTGCTTCAGATATGCACTTTAACTTGACAACTTCATCAGCTGGTATTTTCTCATGTTGGCACTTGGGAACATTGTTACTGACTTTATCTACACTGGTTGGGTCTGTCAACCATTTAGTTAGCCATTCCGTTGTGATCCATTCCCATGGCTCGGCTACAATTACACAATATATTTAATCAAATGTATCAAGATATGTGAATAATGAAATGTTGTGGTCAGTTCTAAAAACCATTTCCCCCTCTTTTTAGTATTAATGCAAGGCAGTGTCAATTAATTCATTTTGCTCATCCTGGTCAAAGTTTAATGTAAATGTCTTAATTAGGAAAATGTAATTAATTGTGTCTCGTGTTTACAAATATTAATTGGTATAAATGGAGTAATGAAAGAGCATGAGTTGTGACCAATTAACTGATCAGTCAAAATATACCATTGTTAAGGGAAAGGATGATAGGATGAAATCCCAGAAAGTCTTTATCTTCATCTAGGTATGATGACAGGAAGTTATCTATCAGAAGCTTTCTCTGAAGCCAGTCTAAATGCATAAGCATTAAACAAATAAACTCACACAATGACTTCACTGGTAGAGATGTGTAGAGGTACCTCATTTCTTCATAGGCCTGTTTTTTGTTAGCAATAACTTCAGTCTGAAGAAAGATGGATCGAGAACGTCAAATATTGCTAATAATACTCCTCTATTCTCACTTAGTGTATCAAAGTAATTTTGGAGTTTTGAAACGGACTTGATGGGTGCATAGAAATCAAGAATCTTCATTCTTCATCATACCAACAGAAAACTAAATAAATGACAAATTTTACTGAGATGACAAAAAAAGAAAACCCATTTTTAAAAAAACCCAAACCCAAACATTTAAAAATTCAAACCTGATTGCGAAGCCTTTCCTCTATCCAATCTTCAAAATCCTGGTTGTCTTTCTCCACATAGCCTTTCACATTTGCTGGGAGCAAGTCAATAGGTACAAGAGAAGAGCTCGACTTTGCTCCTGTTGTATAAAGAATAGATTTGACAGTTTGGATGAAAATAGGATCAATGTTGATCACAATTACTAATCAAAATAAAAAATTTATTAAAAAATAGCATGAATGGAACTAAAAGAAATAAAAATGAACGCAAAGAGAAAGAAAAGAAGGAAAAAGATAATGATCAAAACAATTGAAAAGAAAATTACAATTAAACTTTAATTCTGCTATAGTAAAAGAAACAAACATTATAACTTAAGATTTATAAAAATTGGGCACCACAATGACCAAAGATTTAAGTAGTCTACAAAAGTATATTATAATTCAGAGTTTGCATATAAGATGAATCTATTGCATTTCATTTTCACTGAAAGCATAAACAAATACCTGTCTTATCCTGACATTTGCTGTACACTAACATGTAGGCATTGCGAGAAGAATGGATTCCCTTTGCTAATTTTGGCGTTTTATCAGAACTGCCTTCAACTGCATAGAAGAGTAAAGAAAGTGAAAGTGAATTTCAGAAAACGTCTTACTTAATGGAAATATTCAAATGAAAAAGAACATTAAAAGCACGAAGAGAAAGCAAAGTTGCAAACTTATCCAACCCGAACTTAAAATGAGCGAAGTCATTTACAAAATGAATTAAAATTATGTCATCACATAGATGAGAGAAATGAAAGGGACATAATATATATCTTACGCTGTTATGTCAACCATTCTCCTGGAAATTAGTGTAAAAGCTCCTATATTCACTGGTTGATTCACGTTCAACAGAATGTTCAGTAAATTTTGAATATTTGATGAACATGTTTTAATTCCTTTTTTTAATCCTCCAATGAAAGTATTAAAATCATTTTTTTTCAAACCCTGCACATATAAATGTGGAACAAATCAAATTTATGATTTAAAATGAAATCCATATTATGACACAAGTTTAGAAAGCAGAGGTAAAAATGGTTTATACCAGATAGAGTGTCGTCTTCTTTTCCCAATTCCAGCTTCCTATTCTTCATTTTCTCAATTTCTTCATCGTTGAACTTATACCATACATCTGATTCTCTTTCCTTGATATGAGCTATATAATGACCACTGAGTATTAAAAGGAAAAAATAAATCAATCAATGGAAAGTTAGTACAAACTTCAAAGTGGGATAATGCAACTTTTTAACGGTATCCTAGTTAGAAGGTATATCAAATGAAAACCAAAATATATAATAATTTAATGTGGCATGTATGATAATAATGTGCAATAAATTCCTTTCAAAGGCAAAATTGACCAAATTAAGGGACAAATGCCTTTTTTTCTCTCTCCAAAGCTTTAACAAGGCACATTTGAGGGAAGTAGATGGCTGAGTGGATAAGACATTGTACTACAACCTAAGTGTCCTGGGTTCAAGCTCCATTTAGGAGTCTTGATTTTTTTCCTTTTGCCTACATGCAATGCTGTGCTGTGGCTTATGACTGGGATATTCCAATCGTTTATTGGAATGTAACCAAAATAATCTTAACATAGAACAGCATGTAAGTCGAATAAAGTTAGACAAGTTCTTATTATATTTAATTAAAATTATTCATATAGAGAAGAAACTAGCTGGATAGCCCCGGTCTACGACCGGAAATAGGTCAGCTAAATAAGTCTCTATATAAAAATCAAGAACTCAACTTACCTCAAAATATCTATTTTGACTTTTGATAATGTGTGAAATAAAAAATTTATTAAGGAGATGAGGAATCCGTGGAAAATGATAAAAGATCGAGAAATATATCCAGACCTCAATCTAGAAATCTAGGCTAGATCTATAGATATTAGAATCTAGATCTAGATTCTAGACAGATTCAATTTGTAGGGTTCA
>JASKDV010174416.1:0-32534 GCA_032466395.1 Aegires albopunctatus | reverse complement strand
GGAGGGAGATAATGGATTGGATCTTTCATTTCATTTTTACTTTTTTTTTTTTAAAAAAAAGAAAAGAAAAAGGGGGATGGATTGAGGGAACTTTTCTTCCTAGCTTTGGTGTAATTATATGATTTCTATTTCCCTTTAAATTAAAGCCTAAAGTTTTCGACTTGTAATTTATTTAGTCACAAAAATCACATGAATACATGCTTTAACCAACTGATTCAAATCTAATTTCCACATGCAGAGTAAGAAGAATAAGACAAGTCTTGATAAATAAAACAATCATATTGACAAAGTTAGAGGGAAGGACAGTTATTGAATATGGTTAAGAAACAAACTGAGATTTCTGCACAGCAGTTGAAAAACTCGTTTTCACAAGAAATGAAGAAAAATGAGGTGCAGGTATAAAAATAATCATTTCAGTATAAATATAAAACTGAAGGGGGAACAATTCTACATTCAATCTCTTTTCCACGATGACTAACCATTCAGTTTCAAACTTAGAGTTTAAAATGTTAATCATGTATCATTATATTATATACACAGTGTTGTGTTAGTCTTGAAACAAAAAGTTGAGTTTAGGGTCCATGGGATTTTTTTGTTAATTCTGTTAATTCCAGCATACGAGGGACTTGCACAGGCTTTCAATTCGACTAAAAAATCCAAGATTTGAGAGACTGGTTTGAAACATCCTGATTTGATGTCATGCATGGGAAAAGATCATTATGTGCTTCATTCCTTTCAAACGACTGGCAGAATTGGAGTCATAAAAACATAAACCATGCACTGACTAGTCGTACGTAGTAGCTGGGCTAACACCAAGTCACATTCCTTAAAAGCAAATGTGCTCGTGAACAAGGGAGGTCACATTGATTTTAATCCATAAAGCAACATATGCTTGAAAATCATAACAGTCATCAAGTTCAGAAAGGTAAAAACATTGCATCCGATATTTATGGTTAAGAAGAAACGCCACATGCATTTTAAGCAAACACTGCAGGAGGTTTCTAGACACAGACTCATCACATCATGTGCAGAATACCTTGCGCCGATCCCTGGCAGTGGTACCAGCTTTAAGATTCAACTTGAAGAGACGTTCTGTCAATCTCAAGGCATCCATTTCTGGTGACGACTCAGCCCCGTCAAGCGATGATCCAGATGGTGAGGGGAGAATTTGACCAAATGCCAAATCTAACGGCTTTTGTATATTTACTTTTTGATCTTTACCTAAGGTTGACAGATTAGCTGCTGATTGTGAGGGGCTCTTGTCACTGCTATTTTCTTCATAAATCTCCTTGCCCGACTTTTTACTAATAGAATTTCCCTCTTTGTTCCGTCTGTCCCTCATATCTTTAGACTCATCATCATCTTCAGGAGATATGTCCTTAAACCTGACCCTATATCCAGACTTTGCTTTATTGTTAGTTTTTCTACAAGTTAACAAGGGGGAATCCAAGCTATCCGGTCTGCTTGCAGATTTGAGTGAAGGGTTTTGATCAACAGCTTCAGAGGTTGTAATTTGTTCTTTGAACTTTCCACTAGGGCTTTTCTGCTCCTCTACATTTAATTTCTCACTTTCTGAATCTGTCTTCAGTGGACATTTGCCAGAGACTATTTCAGCAGGCAATCTGCCAGCTTCTTCAATTGTTAGAGTTAGCTTCTCTTTATCATTTGAATCTTTGGGAACCAGTTTGGTGCTATCTGCTGACCTTACAAATTCATCTGTTTTGGGGCTCAATATGGATTGTTTGATATGGTCACTTGGTTGTCTTAACTTTTCTTTGAATGATGCCTTCTTTGGTTCTAAATCATCTGACATTATTTCTTCATTGATATGGACCCCAGGTTTTGTTAGATTATTCAAATTTTCTTTAAATGAAATACCTTCTTCTCTTTTTGGAGAGTATGAATCATCTCCATTTAAAAGTTGCTGATCAGACAAGGCATTATTCTTGCCCTTACAAACACTATTACTTTTCTCTTGGTAATTTTGAGTAGACAACAACTGTCTTTTGGAATCTTCTAAATCTTCGCTTTCTTTCTCAGATTCATCATTGATTTCTCTTGAATCTTGATGGTTGACTTCAAAGGAATTCTTCATATTTTGTACAGCTTGCAATTTTTGTCTTTCAGTAGAAGTCCCATTTTGATTATTAGTTATCATAACTAGCTTATCAAAATTTTCTTTTTCTTGTCTTAATTTCATAGCTTCTTTGCCATCAGCCTTCTTGGTATTTATAAGTTCATTAAAGGCACAACCATCAGGCAAGTCTTTACTGATGAATGTTTCATCTTCAAGGTACCCTCTTTTGATTTTCAAATGAGAATCAACTTCTTGGTTTTGGATTTTAGAGGGTGAAAGATATCCTTTAGTGTAAGTATCTACCAAATCATCTAAAATTTTGCTTTCTTCAGTAATATCTGGGTTATTGTCCTCCTCGTACAATTCTGACCCTGATGGCATCTCTGGTGATACATTTCTTGGAAGATATCTGAGGTCCTTGCGAATGTCTTCGATTGTAAGGTGGTCAGGTAGGCGGAGAAATTCGGAGTCTTCAAAGTCTTCATCTTTCTTGGGTCTGTATTGCTGTATCTCTGAATCACGCAATGTTTCAAGAGATTTTCCTTCGGGCATTATAAGGGGGATAAGATGACCATTCCCCATAGGAGAAGAGCTGTTTCTCAAAGCAAAATTAAATTCATTTTCGTCTGTCATGGCTTCGCTGTTCTCATTATCTGTGGAGTGATCATGCAATGCTAATGCCTGTGATGTTTCCAGTTCTGGACTCTCCTTCATATGTTGTTGCAGCGTATTCCTGATAGAATCTTTTTGAATGGAGATATCATCTGATTCTTTTTCCAGTTGATTATCTACAATCAGAGTCTTTGCCTTAGGTTTGCAAGGTATAGGGGTAGTTTCTTTGGATGGACGTTCTGATACAGGAGTAACTTCCCTTGAGCTAGATGGGGTTGTCAATGAGCTTCTCTCTCTCGGATAAACTGCAAGTCTGTTTGAACTTTTGCCATTTAATGATGGAGAGGATGATGATCTTCTTGAGTTATCACAAGGTGATGAATTTCTTGATGGATCTTGTAGACCTTCTCTTGTACTAGTGCTAATAATAAGGCCAGCAGAGATTGCATCTTTAAAATTTATGGAATCTTTTCGAACTGGATGGATGTACATTCCCTTGAAAGAATCTATTGTCTTCTTTTCAATTGCATCACCCAGAGTCAAAATGCTTTCTTGAGACAAATCCCTGATTTCTGGGTGCTGAACTGCTATGATCTTTTCAGCTATAAGCTCTTGAAGACATTTGGTAACACCCGTGTCTGGGTGGGTAAATTGGCCTGATAATTCTAAGTACATGCCTTGATCTACAGCACTGTATAGTGACAAACCGGTTGGGCTCAATATATATCCCCTTTCAACAGCTTCAAGTAGAGACATAGTCTCTCCAGTTTGTGGATTTTTAAAATCACCACTTTTTAAATCAAGAAGTCCTAAACTAGCTGCTTTTCTTAGGGTAATCCCTTGTACTGAATCTGGATCAACTACCTGAGAGTTGGAGCGATGCAGAATACCACTTGAATAAGCTTCTTCTAGTTGTCTTCCCAAGCCAGCTGAATCAGTCATATCCTCTACATTAATTTCAATTGTATTCCTTGGGCTGTACTTATCTCTGAAGATAAGACCAACATCCCTAGCCTGTTTTAGAGTTATAACAGTTCCTGTGCTAAGATCCAAGTATTTTCCATGTTCGGCATCAATCACTCCTGTTTCAATGGCAGACTTGACAGATGTAGGAAGTTTAGTGTTGGAAGAGATAACTTCAACAAGGTCTCCATTAATCAAACCGGTTTCAATGCTTTCTAACAAATCTAATATCTTGCCAGTCTCTGGGTCACAAAAATAGGAACTTTCATCATCATATATGCCATTGTCTATAGCAAAATGAAGTGACATTGGTTTTTCCTCAACAAGTTGCTTTCTGATAGCATCCTGGAGCATAGAATCTAAGGAGGCAGATAGCTCATTTGTAGGTGGATTCCATCCAATATGTAAATCTCTCATGAGTTCCTCTTTTCTTGAAGAGCTATGCCCACCATAGTGAACATCTAAGTCGTTGTAACTGTGACTTCTCTCTGATATGAAGACATCTGTTTTACTTTTACCTTCTCTCTCACTGCAAGCACTTTGACATCGTTCATGAGAGATCATTTGTGCTACATTGGTTAGGTCTTCCTCTTCATCTGCTTCTTCGAAGTTTACTGGAATAGAAGATTCACTCTCAGTGAAACTTACATCCAGCTCAGAAGGTAGTTCTTTGGCAGGTGAATCTTTAGAAAAGAGCTGATCAGTATAATTTTCATTGGCACAATCATTTTCATTGATATTATGTCCAAGTGGAATGACAACTTCAGCTTCATTTTCCTCTTTTCTTGTCTTACTTATAACCGTTATTTTCTTTGTATTTGTATCCGCATCATATGCTCCCTTGTTGTTATCATCACTGGTACAAATTTTAAAGTGTGTATCATCAACAATTGTTTGGATTGGCTGTTTTTGTATTGAGATTGCATCGTTTTTTATATCTCCTGTTGAATTGGACTTCCCAATTGAATCATTCTTTGATTGATGGTTGTATTCATCATAAAGGACATTTTTTGGGTTTAAATCCTCAGGTTCAGATGTGCAAATATTTTCATTTGAAATGTCACTTTGCGTCATAGAGTTAGTCAAAGCTACGGATAATCTCTCTGATTCTATTGACTCTATTTCCATTGAGCTTTCTCTTCCTTTTAGAGAAAAAGGAATTGAAGATTTTGAAGAACATGGTGAATAAGATTTCTCTGAGGAAACAGACATACTGACATTTTCAAAACTACTCAGCGAAGATATACTTCTCCTAAATTCGTCCTCTGTTTGCTTGTTCTGCGCCACCAAAATTCTATTGGTCTCAACTGCTTCAGTCAGTGTTAGAGGAATGCTTGTTGCTACATAGTTACCAGTGTGTGGATCTATCAAGCCTTTCTCTATTGCCTGACTAAGAGAAAAAACACCAAAGTCAGGTACAGCCACTTGCAGCTTTTCATCATTTATAACTCCACAATGAATGGCTTCAGTCAGTGTCAAATGTTTTCCAGTAAGAGGATCTCTAAACCTTTGTTGCTTATTGTCATAAAGTCCAGAGAGCAAAATGTCTCCCAGAAGAAAGCCTCCTTTAGGAATCTCAATCAAACTGTTTTTGTTAAGGGCAGAGACAAAGTCATGGGATATTCCTGTTCTTGAGTAGACAAGCTTGTCTTCATCAACAAAAACTATTCCATTGTGACAGGCATCATCCAAAAATTGATAGAGTCCATTATCATTAACACTGACTAATAACTGAGATACATCAATGAGTCCAATGTCTATTGCCTTCTCTATGGATAATGGTTTTCTTGATAGAGGGTCAATGATCCTTCCACTTTTCTTTTGGAGCAAGCCTGTATCGACTGCTTGTATAACTGACAATGAAATGTGATTAATATTCTCTTGAAGTAATCCCCTGTCCATGGCCTCTTTCAGGTTGAGAAGCTCACTGGTCTCTGTATCCAAAACCATTCCAACCTTGACATCTAGTATTTTCTCTTGTATAGCCTCTTCATATGTCATCAACTTTTGATGCCTTTTATTTCTTATTAAAATGGAATCAGGATCAAGAAAACCCTCTGAAACCATGTCTCTTAAATTACGGACACGGCCTGATGAAGGATCGATGAACTTTCCACTCCTTCCATTGTAAAATCCTTGTTTGACAGCCTCAAGAAGACTTTTGTCGGGTACGAAAGCATCTGAAAATATGAGGCCACTGTCAAAGGCTTCCTGGAAGGAAATACCTTCATGGTCTTCATCTTTTGAGAAAGCACCTGACTCAGAGTCGATAATGCCCTGATTTATAGCCCCATCAATGGTAAGGAGAGTCTTTGAATTGACATCTCTCACCGAGAAAGACATGCGATCAACAAAATTAGACTCTAATGCATTTTTTAAAGTCATACTGAAATCTCCAATTGGGTCTTTGAATTGGCAGGTGCTAATATCAAAACATCCTTCATCAATGGCTTCCAAAAGAGACATGGCTGGCTGACTTGTGGTATCTATTATAATCCCCTTGTCGAGACCATCAACAACATTGTACTTTTCTCCATCAACGTTACTTATACACATTCCATCATCTAAATCTATGAGACCGGAATCAACCGCAGCCTCCAAGGACAGAATACCTCCATGTTTTGTGTCTCTGACTTTAATCATGTCAACATCAAGAATGCCTTGATCTAAAGCAGAGGCAAAATCGATCTCCTCATTTGTGTCAGGATTGACAAATTTATTAGAAGATACATTGAACAGGCCTTCATCCATTGATTCAGCTATTGACAAATGTAATGGAGCTTTAGATTTAAGAATCAGGCCTTTCTCTAAAGCGAAGTTAAGAGCAATGGGAATACCTGATGAATCAATCATTTTACCAGATTCAGGATCCAATAGTCTCTTTTCAAGCGCTTCTTTGAGTGTGAGAATATCCCCGCTGAAAGGATCTCTGACTAATGAATCACTGTGAATAAGGTCAATTTTCAAAGCTTTGCTAAGTGAAACAAAACCCTCCCTAGACATGACTGAATTAGAAACCGGGTCATAAATCCCATTGTTAATAGCCTCATCCAATGTCAAACTGGATTTGCGTCCGATGATTGAACTTCTTCTACTGCCTGTTTGTGGTCTTTCTATTCCAAGGCATTCAGATATGGTTTGGAGTTTTCCACCTGGTAATAAAATATCTAATGAATCAATATTCAAAAAACCTTCAGTGATTGCCTCTTGCAAGGTAATTGCTCTACCATCATGGTGAGTCAGTATTGATGTTGGTTCAATGATGCCATCTCCTAAGGCCTCCGTTATTGTCAGTCTGTCTCTGGTGAGTGGATTAATGACTCTCTTGTCATCAACATCCAGTATTCCAATGTCTGCTGCAATGTTAAGACTAAGATAAGGCCTTGGGGTACTGCGTATCATACCTCTGTCTTTGGCAACACTTAAAGAATATTTTACCCCTGAGGAATAGTCTGTCATGGACCCAGTAGAAATATCTACAAGACCCAAATCAACAGATTCTTTGAAGTCGTAAGTGAGGCCTGTGCTATTTTCAACGAAGTATGTTCTATCTGGGAGTATTATTTTCTTTTCAAAAGCAACCTTAAATGATAGTGATTGACCATTTCCAAAATCAACATCACTTGTTATAGGGTGCAGTAAGTGATCACCAAGGGCATCAAACAAAGTAATGGGAAATTTGCTTGAAAGGTTATCTAAATCAAATTCTTCATCAACTTCTGACTCCCTATAAGCCGTAGATTTGATATCACAAACATCATTGATATAACTTGCCTTTACAGCTTCTGTGAGAGTAAAATCCTTATTCATGACTCTGTGATGATAAGTATTTTCAATAGGATCAATGATATTTTTGGCAATTGCTTCATCTAATGTGATCCAATCATTGTTCTTAGCATCTAATATTTCATTTGTACTGATGTCAATCATTTGTTTATTGATCATTTCTGATAAATTAATAAATTCCATTTTATCCTTGGTTTTTTGAGAGAAAAGCTCAATGGCTGGATCATACTTGGAGGATAAAACTGTCTGATGAAGAGACTGGTTTTGTTTGTTGAACAAAATACCTTTCTTATATCCTTTATCCCATGATACCATAGAATTGGAAGCTGTATTTTTGACCTCCCCATTTTCAGGGCAAAATATATCCTGAGAAATTGCTTGCGGTATGCTCAGCATCTTCCCGGTTGAATGATCTATTACATTCATTGCTGATGTTATTGATCCTTCACATATAAGATCAAAGAAGGCTGGTCCAATATCCTGCTTCAAACTTTGGACAGCACCCTCTGAGTACTTTTCATCAAATGATGACTCAACAATTAAGATGCTCTGATCCATGGCTTGACTCAAAGGAACAATATTTCCAGACTTCATGTCAACAATTTTACCAGTTTTGCTGTCTACCTGACCACAAGCCAGGGCCTCTGTTATGGTTTTCTTTTCTTCATTATTGAATTGTTGAATGCTTATGTTTCTTGGCAAAATTGAAGTACCAAGCGCTTCCTGAATTCCAAGGTAAGTGCCTCTTCGTGGATGTATCAGTTTTTCCATATCTGGTCGCCAGTAGCCTTCAAGAAGGTGTTGTGTATAATTAAAAAGTGTCTTACTAGTATCCTCTTTTGTCAAACCCTCTTCAACTGTAATGACATCAGCTTTTAAATCTCTATTCATTGCATTTTCTTTCTTTTCAGTTTGCATTAGTGGACAATTTTTATTTACTCCTTTCAGTGGAGTGTCTTGTTTATTGCTTTTTATCTTTTCCAGAGTATCCCTCACCGCTTGAAGTTTGTCATCATCAGTTCTTACATCTGTGCCGTGTACGCTATCATCATGTAATAAACCTGGACTCTTATCACATTTAACTGATTCTGAGGCAGACTTTAATGCACTGCTTTTCTTAAAATCTACTCTATCAATATTACAATAACTGGAATCATTAACAACACTAAGGGATTCGGGACTCTTTTTAACTTTCTGCTCCTCCATGTAGGACTTCTGAAAGACAGATTGAAGGAGTAGAGCACGGAAAGTCAATGTATTTTTTCATGAGATAGAGCATCTAATGACAAGACAAAATCTTTGGGTAATACTGCTAAATAATATACTAAGCCATGCACCTAATGAAATCTGTAGTTCTCGAGATTTGACCATTGAATCACAAAGTGAAATATTAAACATAAAAAGAAAAAAAAAGAAAAAAATTGTATACAGAATAAGAATAAATAAAATGTTGATGTTCATGGGTCTTCATTTCACTTCTGTAATTTTATCAAGAAGTAGATTAGTCTTAAAAAGGGTCAGAAAGTGGAGAGGTACAAAATAGTGAGCTGTTGTCAAAGAGGCCTGCTACTGATATTCAAGGGTAATGTATCTGTAATATACTCCAAAAGGACTCAAACGAGCAGGCTATGAGGGTGTGTAGGCTCTCGCTTTTTATTTGAATTGATATTTTGACACGACAGTCATAAATTTGTTATGAATTTGGGGACATAACGATCCAGTCTGGTAAAGTATTCCAGTCAGTGAAGGTTTGAGGAATAAAGGTTTGGTATCCTTGGTCTTATTAATTGATCATATTTTATAGTTATAAAAAAGGCTGTTTCTTGCACACATTGACAAGAATCAAATATAAAATTAAACAATATTAGTAGAATATTGATATGGAAAGAATTTTTTTTTGATAAATACAATGGATATATAAGTTTCAATGTACATGAATTGAATTCAAAGCAATATTTTATGTATCCTTTAAAAAAAGGTTTCATGGTAATGCATAAAAGAACATAGTTGAAAAATCCAGATTGCACATCAATTGTATAAAATAACAAGTGAGCATCTTTATTGCATAATATTTGAATGTATCAAATCTTTGATAAATAATAAACACCCGCATAAATCATGACTAAGATCCATTATATAACTTATGTCATATAAACAAAAAAGTGAACATAATAATCATATGTAAACGCAAAGTAATGAAATGTAAACAAAGCTACTGTAATTTAAAAATGCCTTAAAAAGCATAAGAGCAATGCATATATATATAATAATATGGAAATAAAACAAGGTACTTACCAAGCTGGCTGGAGTGGAAGCAGATGATCTGTCGATGGAATAGTCATCCTCTGGTGAGTAACCATTCCTAGAATCTGAAAAGCTGTTGTCCATGCTGGCCTGAATGGCTGCTATTTGACGAGCTTTGGATTGCACAATGGAAGGCTCTTCAGCTTCAATATATGGACTTGTATTGTTTCTAGATTCTGGCATGCTATAGTCCGTGCTTGTCTGAATGGCTTCTCTTTGACGAGCTTCTGAAGGAAGTATTGGCATCTCTTCAATATATGGACTTCTATTATTTCTAGATTCTGGCATGCTGTAGTCCATGCTTGTCTGGATGGCTTCTCTTTTACGAGCTTCTGAAGGAAGTATTGTCATCTCTTCAGCTTCCATAAATGGACTTCTATCATTGATCTGTGTTTGAGGTAAAGAGGAATACAGTGATGGCTTGTTCTTTGCCAGTGTAACTTCTTCCTTCTGAATGGGAGCAAAGTCTTGTCCATTGCTGTTGTTGTAGTCTGAAATGGTTAAAATTGGCTTAAGCAAACCTTTCTCCAGGGCCTGATTAACTGTTATTGTCTCTTGAGACCTTGGATCTGTGTAGGTTGCCTTTCCTGTATCAATGTAACCTTGACTGACGGCATCTGCAAGTCTTAAGGATTCTGGGCGAGAGACTTTAGCAGTTTCATATGGTGATTCATGTTTCTCGTAGGACGCACTTTCCATGTTATTTCCGTTGTAGGCAACAAAATCGCATAACAATGCTTCATCTAATGGCATTGTTTGTCCTGAAATTGGGTCATGGAAAAGTCCTGAATCACTATCAACTAAACCACTCTGAAAAGCATCATCCAAAGTCATTTTGTTTTCTGACTGGACAACACTGACCAATCCCCTTTGTTCTGCTTCTTTTAGCGATAGCTTTTCACCCGTTTTGGAGTCCAAAATTACGTCAAGATTAGAGGACCCATTTGGTGCTACACAGTCTTTAAGCATAACCACAGATGATCCAGTAGCTTTGCCACCAAAGGCACCTGCAATTGGAGATAAGTACCCATGCTCTAAAGCAGTTTCAATGGCAATAGTATCACCTGTTAAGTTGTCATAAAAAAGACAGTTTTCAGAGTCAATAATTCCTGTCATTAGGGCACTTTTGAAGCTGTATGTCATACCATCTTCGTGAATTCCTTTGTATTGAAATGGCCTCCCGTCAGACGCTAGGATCATACCCGTCCTTACAGCTTCGTCAACGGAATACGTCTTCTGGGAGGCTTCATCTAAAAAAGTACCGGTCAATGGGTCAATAAGTCCTTGTCTCATTGCATCTCTAAAAGTTAGGGCATGTCCTTGATCATAGACAGATGCTACAATGTGTGAATTGGGAGATTTCTGCATTTCCTCTGAAATCACTAGACCCTGTTTCATTGCTTCTGCCAGAGGATAGACATCCCCGGATGATGAATCAATGAATTTCCCACTTGGGTCAAGAATACCTTTATTTATAGCAGATTCCACACTTATTTCTTGACCACTCTGAGTATCCATGACCCCTGTAATATTGAATGTTCCCACTGGTTTTTTAGAGGTTATAGTAGTCTGGGACTTTGAAACTGTCTGAATGGATCCAGCAACAAGTCCCTCTTTCATAGCATCTTCCATCAACATATGTGTTTGAGTTATGGGATTATTGTACACAGTACAATGCTCATCCACCAGACCTCTCTCAATGGCTTTTTCAAGGCCAATATGGCATCCACTTTGTGGATCAAAAACCTTTGATACATGGATCTGTTTGGCATCCTCTTTCTTTTGCTCTGACAATCCAGCTTCTGATGTATCTTTCCCTTCAATGTAACCAAATTTTAAGGCATCTCTAAGAGTCATAGCATGGTTAGGACCATTATAGAGGCCATTTTCCTTATCAATGATATTCTTCTCAATTGCCTCTGTGAGAGGAATGTCTTCTCCACTTATTGGGTGTTTTACTCCAGTAATGAGCACACCATTGATCACAGCAACCTCTTGCGCTTTTTGACCTTCCTCCACATCTGCACTGACAAGACCCATTTCTATGGCAGCATCTAACTGAATGTGCTCCCCAGTTTGAAGATTAATGACCTCGCCTTGGTCTGGGTCAAAGATTCCTTTTCTAATAGCCTCTGACATACTTAATTCATTTCCACTAAATGGATCAACAACAGCTGTGATGGTCATTGATTTTTGTAATATTGATGTGACAACAGGCTCTGGAGCTTCTGATTCAAGCATGACCAAACCCCGTTTTACAGCTTCAGGAATTGACATAAATTCATGTTTTTCTTTATCCAAATACCTTTGATTTTCTTTATCAATTATACCAACTTGAAGAGCTTGTTTTCCTGTGAGTGAGCGATTGCTTATGGTGTCAATGGCGGATTTAATCTTAAACTGTCCAACCTCTAGAGGGCCTGGGTCATCAGAAGTTCTCATTTTGCCTTTAATTTTAGCTTCCTGATAAGCTTGCTGGACAGGAATGGGATCTAATTGTGTTGGATCATTATAGGTGCCTCTCTTCAAATCTAATAATCCTGATGAAACTGCCTCAGTAACACTTATATTCTGATTTTGGATTGGATCATAAACTGACATAATAGCCAACACTCTTTCTCCCTTCTTGGTTTCGAGATTTTGCTTGGTGATCATACCTTCTTCGACTCCTTGAATGATTGACATGCTCGCATCTTCAGCAATATTATATGTACCCTCTGAAACATTGATGAGGCCCATTTCAATTGCCTCATTCCAGGAAACAAAAGAACCTGTTTGGGGGTTCATTACCTCTCTTCGGTCATCATCATCTTTCAAAGGTATTAGAAAATCCTCTTCAACAGCACCTGGGCTTGTCTCCTGACCCAAGAGAAGTCCTTGCCTAAGGGCATCTGGCATAGTCATAGACTCCCTTGTCCTAGAGTTAATCAGAATTCCTTCAGATACATTCAAAATACCTTTGTTCACTGCTTCTGATACAGGTAATTCTCTGTTTGTTGCTGGGTCGATGACTGAATGTATTTTGAATGAAGAGGACTGAGTTATGGCAGAATGATGTGATTTTTGGTAGGTCTCCTCTGTTTCCATTTCAGACAAAACAGCGCTAGTAGAAACAAGTCCATGTTTGACAGCCTCATCCAAAGGCATGACGTTGCCAGATTTTGAATCTTTAAAGTGACTACCATCCTCGTCAATTATCCCACGTCTCACAGCTTCTGCAAGAGGTATATTTTGTTGCCTTGCAGTATCAACCACAGAATCAACTTGGATAATTTTCTTTTCAGCAAAAGCTACTTCAGAGGTGAATCCCATTTTGGTAGTTTCTTCCTTAGTTGTCACCTTGTCTAATACAACTGCCTTTATATGACCCATGTTGACAGCCTCTGGAATATTCATGGCTTCCTGGGTTCTGTGATCCTGGTACAAAGCATCTTCAAGAACAATAATGTCTCTTTCAATGGCATCTTGAAGAGAAACATCCTGTCTCATAACTGGATCACGAACTGAATCTACCCTCATCTTTTCAATGGACTTTGAAAACACGCTCTGAGTGCTGTTAGAAGTTTGGGCAGGAGCTTCTGTGACAGTTCCATCTTTGATACTTTGTTTCAAATCCTTTGGTTTGCCTGTGATGGGATTCATTACCAACCCATTATCATCAATAACACCATGTCTCAATGCATCCTCTAGATTGAGAGATTGTTTAGAATAAGGGTCTTTGACAAAAGCAGAATCCTTGTCTATGAGTCCAGACATTATGGCATCACTGACTTGCATCTGTCGTACTGTTTCAGGATCTTTAAAAACACCTGTTTTGGCATTCAGGTAACCACTAGAGATAGATTCCATGAGTGTCATCACCTCTGAGGTCTCTGCTTTCCTTGGGATGGTCTGTTGCAGTTGGGTAACTTCCAACATATTGATGGACAGCTGTTTGACAGTTGTTGCATGAAGAGCAAGCTCAGGCTGTTCAATTGGACCAGATTCTTTATCCCTCTTTTTATTCATAAGAGCAGATACAGATTCCTTGGCAGCGATAGCAGCTGCAATTGGAGCTCCAACAATAGCTAGAGCTCCCATTTTTGCAGCATCTTTAAGAGTTATTTTCCTTCTCCCTTCTTCATCAATAAACTTTCCTGTTTCTGGATCAAGCTTTCCTTCCATGAGACCTTCCTCGAGGGTAAAAACTTCACAGGTTTTTACATCATAGACAGAAAAATTGCCATCCAATTTTCCAGACAATACAGCCTCTTGAAATGAAAGAGTCTCACCAGTATTTGGGTCATAATAAGTTCCTGTATTATCATCAAAGGTACCTTCTTCCATTGCTTTTGACAAGCTCTGGCCTTGTGAGGTATGGCTTTCAGTTGGAACTGAAGTATCAATTACTTGTTTTCTTATTGCATCAAGGAGATCTAGTCTATTTCCTGAGGCAGGATCAGTGAACTGTTGTTCATCAAGGTTGATAAATCCCTTATCAAGGGCCTGTGCAAAGGAAAGCCTGTTTGTGTCATCAGATATGGGTTTAGTTGGAGATGACCTTGTGATGATTTCTTTCTCTTCTGAGTAAATATTTTCCATTTCTGTCATTGTCTGTCTAAAAGAATTATTCACCTCTACATTGTCATGGGTTTCTGGTTTAGAGATGAGTCCATACTCAATGGCTGCAGCAAGAGACATAATTTCACCTGATAATGGATCTTTGAAAGTGCCACTGTTTCTGTCTATGTAGCCCCTTTGCATAGCTTCTTGTAATGTAAGAGAGGGTTCTCTTTCCTCAACTCTATCAGGCCTATTACTTCTGTCAAAACCTTTATCAGGAATCAAGCCTTGTATATAGGCATCCTGCATGGAAATTCTTTCGTTGCTGCTTTTATGCACGAGCTCTCCTCTTAAAGGATCAAATATTTTGCAGTCAATGGCATCCCTGAGTGATGTTTGCCTTCCAGTCTCAGGATCAATGATCTGTGAATGCTCACCATCAATAATGTCTCGAGATAAAGACTCTTTAACAGACATTCTCAGCCCAGATTTGGGGTCAATTAATTGTCCATTGGTGGGAATGTATTTTCCAACGCGGACAGCTTCATTTAGCGTGTATGGTTCTTGTTGAGGTTGAAGATTTTCAGAATCAACTGGCCTGGAAAATGTGGTGGCTGTCTCAGTGACTGAGACTAGGGCAGATGCTGTTGGCATATCAATGAGTCCTTGCTGAAGGGCATTTTCAATGGTGTATGTGTCTCCAGTCCGCTGGTCAGAGATTGTGCCAGTCTCCCAGTTGATATGAATTTCTGGTGTGGTTTGTATTTGAGAGGAAGAGCTATCTGCCATATGTTCAACTGTTTCAGAATCTAGTAATCCACGCTGAACAGCTTCTATTACACTCATTTGATCAAGGGTTTTCAAATCGGTAACAATGCCTGTTTCCCAATTGATGTCCATGTTTTTTGTTTTGACTTCATGGACCTCTTTGCTGAAAGTTTTTTCAACTGCATCAACAGAATCATTTGGAATAGGAGAAGGAGCTGTAAATGGTGTGGAAGGAATGAGTTCGATGGTTTTGGACTCTTGCGGGGTTGACTGGAAATTATTACCAACATCGTGAGTCATGTTTTCATAAGGAGAAGACTGTTGAGGATCTGTATCTATTGAAAGTTCAATTTGTGATGGAATTGATTGCTCTTCACTGAATTTTTGAATTAACTCTGATTTCTGAAGTGATTGAGAGAAGACTGCGTCTGATCTGTATGATGAAGAGTTAAAGCTGTCTGTCTGATAGGGCTTCTCTGGAGATTTAGATCTTGCTTTATCTCTGACAGCATCTAGAACTAATTTGCCAGCAAGTACTGGGGCACCAGCAATAGCCATTAAGCCAAATTTCAAGGCATCGGTTGGAGACATTTTTGTACCGGTGTCTCTGTCAACAACAGAGCCAGAGCGATCAACTAAACCCTTCTTGAATGCTTCATCATAAGGAATTTGTTCTCCAGTTTTTGAATCAACAACTATTACTGATTCAGCTTTTATGTCCCCTTCCATGATGGCTTTTCTCAATTGCATTGGTTGCCCTGATGAATCAAGTATTGATCCTGTTCTAACGTCAAAAACATGCTGAACATAACCTTGATCAATGGCCTCAATCAACGGTACAGTTTTTTTCTCTGCAGTATCATAAACTTCAGAGTTGGTCCCACTAATGAGTCCTTTACTGATTGCCATATTTAGAGGTATGTTTTCTCTCCCTAGAGTGTCTTTTACAGTGACCATTGTCCCATCAATAATTCCACCATTGACAGCTTGTTGGAGAGTGTATTTGTGTCCAGAGACTGGTTCCATAAACTTTCTGGTAATTCTATTAAAGAGGCCTGCTTCAACTGCATCAATCAAATTCATGGTTTTTACATTTCCAGAATTCAGAGGCATGGCATCCTCTGTATATCCTGCTTGCAGTGCTTTTACTTCATCCAGCTGACCAACAGTAGGTTTGATGATTCCTCGCTCAAAACATTCTGTTAGAGTCAAGAAATTACCACTTTCAGGATCTTGCAATGCAGGTAAGTCTGGATTAATAACTTTTCTCTCAATTGCTTCTTGGATGGTAAAGTATTCACCAGATCTTGGGTCTCTCACTTTATGAGTCTGGGGATTGACAATTCCCATCTTTGCTGCATCCATGTAAGAAATTCCTTTCTTAGGCGATGTGTCTGGAACACTTATCTTTGCTTTTACACCTCCTACCTTTTCTGGAACAATATTTTCATTTTCCTGATCCATTGAATAATGTAAAATTTCAGTTGCCAAAGTGTCATCCTCCATGGTTTCATCATGAAATGTTTTTTCCAGCTCCATGTCAACTTTAGACCATGATTTATTAGTTTCTTGGGGAATTCTGGGAGTTAGTAGTTGAGCCTCAGCAATATTCTCTTCTACTAGAGATTGATTTATCTGTTCTTGATTGGAATATTTAGACTCCAGTAGATACCCAAGCTCTTGAGCCTTTTGCAATGGTATTTCTGTATTGAATTTAGGATTGTAATATGTTGATTTATCAACATTAATTATGCCATCTTTCATGGCCCTATCAAGAGAGATTTCTTTACCAGTTCTGGGGTCTAATACAGATGTAATACCTTTCAGAGGGAATGCTGGTGTTGATGCTGATACAGTACTTCTCATTATGTCATCTTCAATTCTCTTGGAAGTGACCTCCCCATGAATCAGACCCTTCTCCATTGCTGAAGCAATGGTCATTTTTTCTCCACTTAAATGATTCACATAGAGACCTTTCTTCAAATCCAAGACACCAGACTTAACAGCTTGTTCATAGGAAATCATTTCCATTGTTTTTGGGTCAATAACACTGCCAATGCTCATGGTTACAGTCTCAGAATGAACATCTTCCATGAGGGTGGACTCCACTGGTTCTGCTTCTTCAGTAATATGAATACTGGAAATTTCAGCTTTCTCAATTTCATCAGATTTATCATCTGGTGATTTTGCCAAAACCAGTCTCTTATCAATAGCATCACTAATAGTCATTGATTCTCCAGTTTGAGGATTAATGTAAATTCCCCTTGATTGGTCCAAAATTCCGTCTTCAATGGCTTTTGACAAGGTGATAATTGTACCACTTCTAGGGTCGACAACTGCTGAAACAGCAAGAGTGGCTAACTTTGTGGTGGTGATTTTATTGACATCCTCATCTACATCAGTCTTAACAGTGGCCAACTGGGCAAAGATGAATCCCCTTTCAATGGCTTCATGAATAGGTATGCGCTCTCCAATTTTTGTGTTTATATACACACCTTCTGATTCATCTAAAATTCCCTCAGCAATAGCATCCGCCACACTCAAATGTTTTCCAGTAATTGGATGAAGTACAGTTTTAAGAGTATAAGATTTAGTCTCACGTAAAATTGAATCAGAGGCAGCTGTGGAAGAACCAATATCTTCAACGAGAACATATCCTGCCTTGATGGCCTCACTTATTCTCATAGGAATTCTTCTGCCATATGGATCCAAATTATTATAAATCCCTTTCTCTTGATCCAGTATTCCTTCTTTGATTGCTTGACTAACGGTGAGACGTTTCTTTGTTTTAGGATGAATCACACCAACAATTGAAAATGCCTTTGTTTCTTTGACTGCTTCGCTTCCTTTCACTGCTTCACTTGCCTCTTCAGCAGTTATGAAACCTTTATCAATAGCCTCATTCAAGCTCATCCTTTCTCCAGTTCTTGGATTTATAAACAGACCATGTTCAATATCAACTAATCCACTTTTGATGGCATCCTCTACTTCCATCCATCTTCCACTTCTTGGGTCCTTTACAGACTTCAGATTGATTTCTTTGACTTCAGATATAACAGACTTCATGGTGAGGGGTTTGGCAACAGCAGTCACAGTGAAAGAGTATCCTGAACTAGTCAAAGTTATTTCACTTGATTCAACTGTTTTTGTACCTGGCTCAATAGGAATGGTTCTAGTTTTGTTACCTGAGGTATCGGTCATGAAAGTATCTAAGGAAGCTGGAGATAATTGTCTATCAACCTGATCATAATCTTCGGATAAGGAAGGCACCTCTGGCCATTCAGATGACAATTTCAATAACCCTCTCTGTACTGCTTCCTCTACCGGCATCTCCCTTCCACTGTATGGATCCTGAAATTGTCCAGTTTGATCATTTAGATATCCCCTCTCAAGTGCTGTTGAAAATGGCATAGCATCTCTGTTTTTGTCAGTAGAATCAACTTGGGTGAGAATGGAGGTAGAGGAGGTAACATGACTAATAAGGCAGAGGATTTTGGTTGCATCAGAAGATGAGAGAATACCTGATGAAACACCCTCTTGCATGGTTAGTTTTTCTCTGGTATGAGGATGCTCCAACATACCGTCTTCAGCATTTACAAGGCCTCTGTGGAATGCTTCCACCAAAGACACCTGTTTTCCATCTGCATCAGTCATACTTGTGGGTTTGTTCAAGTCCTTCACCAAATTTCTGTCCATAAGCCCCGAATTTGCTGCTTGCTGAAGGGTCATTTCCTTACCAGTTCTATTATCTAAATACCTTCCCTGTGGTGTAATGATTCCTCTTTTCAAGGCCTCTGAAAAACTAACAACTTCATTAGTTCTGGGGTCTTTGACACCAGATCTTGAGAACTCAACATCTTGATGGATGAGTTTGACTTTTCCCAGTCTAATTGCATCAAGAAGAGAGTGCCGAATTTGACTCCCAGGTTCCTTGAACTCACCATCTGGTGTCATGATGCCCTTGGACACAGCTTCAGACACTGACAAGGATTTTTCTGTCCTTGGATCCAGAAGGCACTTCTTTTCTTTGCTCAAGACTCCAGAGGCAAGAGCTTGAGATAGAGGGATAATTTGGCCAGAAACTGGATCAAATGCATCTCCATTTTCAGTGACATTACCATCAGTAGTAATATCAGCGATTGAAACTGCAGATTTGATCAAACCTTTACTCAAGGCTGTGTTCAGAGCTAGTTTCTGATTTGTTTGCAAATGTTGATAAGTTCCTTTGAAAGGATCGATGATTCCTGTATTAACTGCTTGAGTTAATGTAAGATAAAATCCTGTTGTCACATCTTCTATTTCCTCAAAGTTGGGATTAATGTAACCATTCTCTACAGCTTCCATTATACTGTAATCAGTGGTAGAGTGAGGGCTGGTGACCTTTCCTGTGATTTCACTGTATTGGCCCTTTTCAACAAGCTTTCCAAGGCTAAGATCAATTTCAAGCTTATCTGGTCCTGATTCCCCCAAAAATGCCTTTGTGTGAGTCACTGATGTTATGCTGACTTTCTCGCCTGATAATATTCGAGAACAGGACTCAGAAATAATACCACGGGACACTGCTTCGATTACTGACACTTCTGCACCAGTAGTTGTATCTGTGAATGTATTGCTCTGAGGGTTGTAAATTTTCCTCTGAATGGCATCTATTAAGGATAATTCTTGGCCTGTACTTGTGTCCTGAAGTCCACACGGGGAAGTCAGTTGTTTTAGCATCACTTCATCTATATAGCCCTTCTTTGCAGCCTGGGCAAGAGGCAAGCGTTGTCTTGTGGATGGATCAATGTACATTTTGGTTCTGGGATCTATCAGACCACTTTGAAGAGCTTCAACCAGAGTGACCCTCTTACGAGTTTGAGGATTTAAAACAGCAGCAATGTGCAAGATTTGGCCTCTGGGAAGAATTTCTTCTACCTCAACCGAAATCACTGTTTGCTGTTGGGGATGCTTTTCTGGTTTTAAACTTCCTATCATGGTTGATGTAGATACAGTTGGAGAGGCAGAGGCCACAACTGGGCTCTCCAGGGCCTTAAGGGTCATTGACAACTCTGTCAGGCTTGTTCTGTTCTGCTGTTGTGATTTTATTTCCTCTGCCTTAGTAGGAATCCTTATCACTTTCTTTACCTCACTAAGATTTGCAGATTCTTGCGACTCTGGTTTTATAGAGATGGAGCTTGTATAAGATTGTTTCATTTGGTCACTACTGGTGGTTTCTTCAAATTGCTGTGTGAAAAATTCCTTCATGTCTTCATCAACCAGCATTGAAGATCTTTTGGCAAGTTCAGCACGGAATGTTCGAAGCATAGGTAACTCTTCATCAATGGCCATTTGAAACTGAAAATAGAGAGAGAACAAATTTAGATGAATGCTTGGATATTTCAACACTCCTTTTAAAAAAACAAAAAACAAAAAAAAAACAAAAAAAAAACAAAAAAAAAGGGGAAGAAAAAAAATAAAAATGAATTAAGCTATAGTATTGAAATTAATGATAAATATGACATCTTCTATATATATATTTTGTGATTTAAAAATATTCTGTAGGAAATCATTATAACCTCCCCCCACCCCCACCTCCCTGGTATTTTTTACATGGTTCAATTATAAATTCTGGAACATTTACCATGCTCAAAGCAATGCATTCACTGATAAGGCTTATTTTCTGAACATGAATCAACAAATTCAATTTATGAATTTAAATCTCAAAATCTCACAATTTTACAGTGCAATAAAAACTAGATAATTAAGATAAAGCTGTCATTCATCCATATAATAATACAACAGGAAAGAGAAATAAAGGCGATGAACTTAAACTCAACATTATATACACGCCATGTCTTACAAAGTTCAGGAGGAAAGGAAAATAATAAAAATAGAAGCCAAAGAGAGGCGATTGAAAAAGAAAAAAAGGAAAAAGACAGCCAAGCAACCATCAAGTATTTCATATGAAGCTCTACCTTTCAAAGGACGATAATATAATAGTTATTGTTTATCAATATAACTACAAAAGAGGATGATGGATAGGAGTTGGACTATCTTTCTTTGCTGGACAAAGAAAGCGCCGTCTTTATCATCTTGCTTTTCTATGACCATCAAACAATTTAAATATTGACCCATTGGCAAGCGAATATCTCTCTCTAAAGAGTAAAGAAAGAAAAGGTCATGAGGGATAAAAGTTTAGGTATCTTTTTTATCTCTTTGTGCAGATAAAGGAAATTTTTCTTTTTATCATTATGTTCCACAACATCCCTACACATAATGGGACTTGCATAGTAGAAGCCTGTTAAACCGAACATGGCTAATCTGAACAAATGGTTAAACTGAAAAGAAATCAAATCTTTCATTTTTTCAATGACTATTGTTATTTATGTTTAAACCCAAATATGTTTAAGCCAAAATAAAAGCAACGGTCCATTTTGGTTTAACAGGTTTTTACTGTATTTCTTCTGACGAAGGGGAAGTAAGAAAAGAAGGTGTAGAAGTAGGAAAAGAAGAAGTTAAGAAGGAGAAAAATAAAACAAATTCATAATAAAATCCAATGCAAGCAATACCCTGGACATTACATGAAGAAAATTTATCAAAAGCTGAGAAAGTTGCTTCTTTAAAGTTTGTCTTCACTCAACATTGACTGACCGTAACTAGTATATGATGCCAATAACAATACTCTACCTGCATATCTGACACAGAGAGGGTCTCCGTGATCTGCTTCAGTCTCAAAGTGGCCCAGTCCACCATCTGCATATATTTCTTGTTTATCTTATTTAAATCATCCATAACAACTTCAGACCCATCCCTTCGCCTAAATCTCTTACTATCCATGTCACTTGCAGTTCCACCAAGGCTTTCTTTAAACTGCTTCAGCCTCCTGTCAGCCAACTGGAAAATGAACAATAAATTCTTTTTTGAAATTCATAAATATACCTTAAGTAGACAATGAGATTTAACAAAAAGAAAATTGCATTGACATATGATTTTACTAGTGACTTGTTTGCTAATGCTCATTTCATGAGATGAAAATCGATTAATAAATTCTTTATGTGCTGCCATGCATTAAATACATTACTTTATTGAACAGGGGTAATCTAAGTATATTTTGTGCCGGTAAAATTTTAAGTGGAGGATTTGATTGATATGATTGTTTTATATATAGAAGTGGTCTATTTGGGTTTTAAATGGTCACAAATTGTTTATAGTAAAATTGACTACTACATGCAGTTCAGGAAGATTTCATGGTAAGGCAATGGGGCCATTAATCAGACTTAAATTTCAATTTTGAGACAATGAGCTTTCTAAATATCTAAAGCCTTAAAAATCAGTTTGTTGAACTGTTGTTAACATCATGCTGTTCTTCCACCGTTCATAATATACTGCAGCATGAAGTGAAGAAAGTGGCATTGATGATTCTGTTGTGTTCAAATATAAACCAAGCTCCCTATCTGAAGTATTTTTTACTTGATCCAAGTTAGTTTAATTTAATCTTCTTTGTTTTTAATTAAAAAAAAATTATTTATTCATTTATTTTTTTCTGTTCCAGTTTCTACTTCATCGTTATATTTTGTTCTTCTCCACGAATCTACTTGACCCTGTATTTAAAAAACCCTTCACTTCATTCAAATTAGTTTCATTTTCTTTTCTTTTTTTCTTTGTTTTGTTTTTTGTTATTCATGTTCTTTGTTTTTTTATTTCATCACTATATTTCCTTCTTCTCCCTTAATTCAACCTTCCAAGTATGGAATACATACAGATAAGAGATCTCATCGAGGTGTTTAAATACATGCATGACTTTGTCTCAGTCATTAAAGATCTGCTCATTTTGATATATCTGGATTGAACAGGGGCCACCAATTCAAACTCTACAAGCAGATATGTAGTTTGAACCTATGACAAAAAAATTTCACATTCAGAGTTGCGGATAGTGTAAATGCCCTGCTATCCTCAGTTGTTGACTCCCCGTCCCTACAAGCCTTCAAAAACAACTTTGACTCTCATATGGCTGAAAATACATTTTTAGCTTTTCTGCCCGTCAACTGACTGCAATTTGTAGTAAAGAACTCTGCAAAATTGTGTCTATGCTTCGAGAAAGGCCTACAGGGCCTACCTATTCCTGAACATGATATGATATATGATATGATAATCTACTTAGCCTTGCACATAGATCTATATAGTAGTTTTCACTTGATCTAAGTTTGTGTATCTATCTATTTTAATTTTTTTTTTAGTTATGTTTTTGGTGTTCCTTCTTTCTATTTTCTTTTTCTCCCTTTAGCTCCTTAGTCTTGTATTTGAAGTACCTTTCACTTGATTCAGGTAAGTTTCATTTTTTTCTTTTTAAATTTTGTTTTTAGTGTTTCTTTTATCTATTTCGTCGTTATATTTCCTTCTTTCCCTAAATCTCTTTGACCTTATATTTGAAGTACTTCTCACATGATAAAAGTTGGTTTAATTAAAACAATATTTTAAGTTTTGTTTTTTTACTTTAAATTTGCTTTAGGTTTTGTTTTTATTCTTTTTCATGGTTATATTTCCTTCTCCTTCCCTTTCTCCCCTGGGCCTTGCCTAATACCTTCTGGTCACATTTTTAATCTTATCTTATTAGGGTTAAGGGCCACATAGGAATCTAATGCCTTTAAATTGATCTAATAAAATCATCATTATCATTCATATAGTTAATAAGTTCTACATCAAGAGAATTTTTGAAACAGTTGAGAGATCTTGAATTTTTAGTGTCATACTTAAGACTATTCCTTGTCATTTCTATTCTACAAATGAACGAGTTTTTCTGATGTTCTTAACACTACCTTCAATATAGATCTTAAAACTGTCATCCCTGGTACATTTGCTATTGGAAAATCTAAACAATTCTTTATGATAAATATCAGACAGACCATGGACAATTTTATATGAATGGACAAGATCCCTCCTTGTTCTTCTATACTTAAGAGATGGAAGACTATCCAATGTACTACATTGTAGCTAAAATATTGTCCAGAAAGACATAAGTTATTTGATCTGCTATGTAATGATCAAAACTGAAAATTCAAAAATATTTGAGCAAATTGGTGATGTTCAAAAATATATTCAATATCTAGCAGGGATAATGTATTTTGCTTGCCAAATACAAGCTGGATGTCAAACAGCATTTAGGAAGCCAAGTATTTTAACAGATCATTATACACAATTTGGTAAGTATTGGTTTGTCTCATTTTATGACACATCATTTTGAAGCACAGACTAAAAAGAAAAAGAACCAGAATGCAATAATAAAAAACGAAACCTTGCAACCTGCAGAATTAACCCCAAAACAAATGAGGGGCTGAAAGCCAGAAATGACTACATCCAACATAAATGATCTGAAAGCTTCAAGGAAAGGAGCATGGGCAGGTCACAGAAAATGCCATCCGCAGTGAAGAAGGATATTAAGAATCTGGCATGTGTTTGTGTGTTCGACCAAGAAAATCCACCAGTAAATAAGAAAACTATATTGGCTGATGTGGCTTGCACTGGAAATACACCAGTAAATACAATTTCTGTGTTTTGCTGAGAAACTACACCGGGAAGTAAGAAATCTGAATGGTTTGGAGTGTTTAGCCAGGAAAATGCACCAGGAAATAGATTTCAGTTGTGGTGTTTATCCCAAGAAAGGCACCAAAATATAAGAGAGAGAACTGACATGATCTGGATCAGGATGAATAAGATGCAACTGGCCCGACAGACCCATGATGCAAATTCATGATACCTTTCTTTTGAACAATTCCATGGTTGGGCTATTGAATGATTTGTCTAATTCATTCCATTTGGGGTTTTTTTGCTCTTGGGGAAAAAGTTGTTTCTGTAAATGTCATATCTAATGTGGGGATGAATGAATTTTTATGAGATGACTTCTTGTTTTGATTTTTTTGTTCTTGTTATGAAGTTGTCTGGTATTTTGAGACGTGTGTTGCTGCTGTTGGGCAAGCCTTGAAGACGTCTAACATTGCTCAAGAGGAAGGGATTGGTGAATAGGCTAATCCTTTTATTGTTGATTTGCAATTTAGCACGAACTGCGCTGCTTTTCGTTGCACTTGCTTAATTCGTTGCTTAATATGAGTCCCAGGCTGAGCTGGCCTACTCCAGAGTATTTCTTTACCTTTGGGAGCATTTGTTCAGATTCCACCGTAGGAAGCCAAGAGTTTGATTTGCCTTTGCCACTTTTTCCACTACATGACTGTCCCATTTCATAGCATCATTAATTTAGACGCACTCTAAGATATTGTGTGCTGCTGACCCGTTGGAGATTGCAGTAATCAAGGTATAATCAAATTGAATGGGTTTAGATTTGGTGCCAGGAAAAAGGTACCTTGAAAGCAGAGTTCTGATAGGGACTGTTGTGTGTTGCCAAGAAAATATATCAGAAAATTAGGGACCTGACATGGTTTGTGGTGTTTAGCCAAGAAATACACCAGGTAGTAGAGGGGGTACCAATTGTTGTGGTTTGCCAAGAAATTGCATCAGGAAATGAGAGATCTGACATGGGTTGTGGTGTTTAGCCAAGAAATACACCAGGTAGTAGAGGGGGTACGCATTGTTGTGGTTTGCCAAGAAATTGCATCAGGAAATGAGAGATCTGTTTAGCCAAGAAAATAAACAAGGTAATGGAGACTTAATTTGGTTGTTGAAGCTAGCCCAGAAAATTCACTAGAAATTACAATATGGTATGGGCTGTAGTGGTTTGCCAAGAAATTGCATCGAGAAATAAGAGATATGATATGTGGTTTGCCAAAAGATTGCCCCAGGATTTGGTGGAAATTAGGTGGGCCGTTGTGGTTAGCCAAGATATGACACAAAGAAACACAAGGTCTGACATGGGCTGCTATGGCTAGCATGGAAAATACACCAAGAAATAGAAGACCTTTAAGAGCGGCTGTATAAACACTATAATTTATCATCATTGAAAGGAAGTTCTTTAAGAATATATTCTTATCATTAGAAGTGAGATTCAAACATAAAATTATCAATAATAAAAGTGATTTTTAAACATTAAATTTTCACCATTATTAAAGAGATTTAAAAACTAATTTAACACCATTGACAGACCGTTTCAAACATCAAATTATCATCTTTGAAAAAGAGTTTCAAACACTACATAGAGTATAGACATTATAAATCATCACACTTGAAAGGAAGACCAAAAAAACCCAATTCACAATCCTGATAAAGAGAAACAAAATTATCATGAAAATCATTAAAAAAAATTTCAAACACATCACAGTTTAAATAGAGATTGAAATATAAAATCATCACAATCAAACTAGAGTTTTAAAGACGTTAATGAAGGAGAAATTATCATCATCATCATTGAAGGAGAAATTCAAACACTATATCATACCAATGAAGGAAAAATTCAAATGCTATGTCATAATTGAAGGAGAAACCAGACTCATCGTAATTGAAGAAAAAATTCAAGAACTATATCATCATCACTGAAATTCTAATTATCACCTATGAAGGAAAAATACAAACACTATATCATCATAATTGGAGAAGAAATTTCAAACACTATATCATCATAATTGAAGAAGAAATTTCAAACACTATATCATTATCACTGAAATTCTGACTCTAAATTATCATTATTGAAGGAGAAATTCAAAATCTGCATCATTTATTTAAGGAATTTTAAAAAATCATCCTCATCATTAAAGGAGAAATTCATACACTATATCATCATCATTGAAGGAGAAATTCGAACACTATATCATCATCATTGAAGGAGAAATTCAAACACTAAATTATCATCATTGAAGGAGAAATTCAAACACTAAATTATCATCATAATTGAAGGAGAAATTCAAACATTATATCATCCATATTGAAGGAGAAATCCAAACACTATATCATACCAATGAAGGAGAAATTCAAACGCTATATCATCATTGAAGGTGAAATCCAGACATCATATTTGAAAGGGAAATTCAAACACTATATCATCATCACTGGAATTCTAACTCTAAATTATCACCATTGAAGGAGAAATTCAAACACTATATCATCATAATTGAAGGAGAATTTCAAACACTATATCATCATCACTGAAATTCTAACTCTAAATTATCATCATTGAAGGAGAAATTCAAACACTATATTATTATCATCCTCACCGAAATTCTAATTCTTTATTATCACCATTGAAGGAGAAATTAAAACACTAAATTATCACCAATTCAAACACTATATCATCATTATTGAGGGGGAAATTCAAACATTATCACTGAAGAAGAATTCAAACACTTCATTATCAAAATTTTATTACTATGATTAGGGCCACAACTTGGGATGAAGTAAAGATGATTGATAGTTGAGACATTCTTTGCCCTTCTTTCGTTTTTCTACCACCTTCAACAAAGTGAAAATTCTGTAGAATTTAGAATTCTGTAGAATGTTTCTAAACAGGCCATGGTAAGAAATTTTTATTATCAAATATTTGCGAGGGTGGCGGCCGGAATGGCCTGCTCTTTTCAACTACCGAAATGGTCATTAACACCGTCAAAATTCAAATAATGACTTCGAATTATCCAAATGTGGTCAGACGTAATGAAAACAAGTTTTTTTTAATAAAGCCTAATAAGAAAAAAAAAACAGACTTCGATGTAACTTCAAATGATCCAACAGTTTGAATTATGTCAACTCCACTGTATGACCAATGAAGGAGAAATTAAAATCTAAATGGAGAAATTCAAACTGTCACCATTAAAGGAGAAATTCAAACTGTCACCATTGAAGGAGAAATCAAATTGAAACACCATTTCCACTTCTTTGGTGATCTCAAGGTTTTTCCAAGACTGCCTTATAAACAGCCAAGGTTCTTTTATGTGTGTGTAAACACCTTTTGACCTCCAAGATGATAGTCTGCCTCGGACAGGACTTGGCACTCATTTTATCCTTACAACTTAAGGATATGGGGCAGAAGGAAACCCTAAAAATTACATTTAAAATTCAAGCCTGCACAGGTTTAAACAAGGGACCTTGGCTTGGTAGGTAGGCAAGTGCCTTACCTAATGAGCTGTCTGCGTCCCTAATCTACTGAGCTATCTGTGTCACTATTAATATTGAAGGGGGAATTCAAACTGTATATTATCACCATTGAAGGAGTAATCCAAACATTTGAGGACAAATTCAAACACTTAATCATCATTATAGAGGGAGGAATTCAAATTATGATTAATGAAAAGGAAAATCATCAAATTATCATCATTGCAAAAGAGAGTCCAACATTAAATTATGGCTTATAGAAATGCTAAATTTCTACCTTAAAGGAGAGATTCAAATTTAAGGAGAGATTCAAATTTAAAGAGAAATTCAAATACTGAAACCATCATTGAAACAACAAACATTCTTCATGGTCTCATACACAGATAAATATAAAATTGACAAACAATTTGAAAATCCAATCTAAAGCTTAAAATGAATCATTAAAATATTGTTCAACAGGAACAAGAAAAATTAAAGAAGATGACACATCTCAGAAGAATTCTATTAACATGATTTTCATACACTGAAATCTGTCATGATTGAAGAAATCCAAATGATATCACATAAGATAAGAGGACAAGTTGTCAGAAAAGGGAACAATATACAAATAACTCTAAATCTTTTCACATCATACAGGATTTGAACTCGTAACTAAAAGCAATTTATTTCACCTGAGAGAAAAACAATATCATTTCTAAAATCTTAAGCAAAAATGACAGTTGGAAATTGTAGGCTATTTTTTATAGTCTGAAAGATATGTTTGAGACAATCTGACATTTTGACATTGCTTTGCATACATATAGTGCAAGTAAACTATCCTGGGAATCAAACAAATTCGGTACCAGTGGCTTTCAAAATTAACGAAACCTGAATTGCAAAATAATTGATATTAATATCATGGTCCAAATTAATGAGGCATTTAAATTACAAGCCAACAGCTCCATAACCTGAGAATATAATACACGCAATATTGATTTCTTAATTAGTAAGAATATTATAAGCCTTTTATAATGTTATGCTAATAATAGCATCACCTCTGTCAAAAGTTTGATTTAGCCCAACTGAAGACCTTTAGTACTATGTATAAGAGAGTGTCACTTTTTGATTTTAGCTATCATACTATGGTATTTTTAAACCATTTCCAATTGGTTAAATATTACAGACCATTGTGTCATACATCAATGAAACATATACACGCTTTCTGCTTTTAATTATACACTTTCATACCTATTAGGCCATAAATTTTATAGGTTCTTTTCTGAGTACTGTGAAAAGGCGGCGTTAAAACTTACCATGTCGATGGTACATGAAGCATTGAGTATACGTAATGATTTCCCATAGTAAATCACTTAGTAGTAATTTACTGCTTATGGAACATGACACTGATGTCAGTTACATCATTATTTACAATATTTAATTTTTCATATGAATATATAATATCATTAAAACAAAACATATATTGTTGTAAAGACGCAAGAATCCATAATAAGAGTCCTAAAAGCAATCAAATCTGAATTTTGTTATGGTTCCTTGCTTTTATACAATGCAATTTTGTTTAAGCTAATGGACATTGAAAATTAAATATCTATGTAAAGTATAAATATAATATATGACACATCAAGAGTATAATAAAAACTAATTTACGATTGTAATTTCACAGCTTATAACTTGATATTTTTGTAAATGTCACAATATCAATCAGTGATAGCAGGATGACATAATATTTCATAAATTGATACATAACCAAGTAGCCTAAAGCGGAAATCTATTGTATGATACATCTTAAAATCTGATGTAGTAAAGCATTAGTTTAGCATTATACTATATTCTGCAGCAAAATTGAAGAGATAAAGGGAGTCTCCTTTGTTATTGATTGAAAAGCTCTATGGTGTAACTAAGGTAAGGGAAAGCAGTGCAGAGTACTGGGTGGAAGTTTCAAGAGGAGCATAGGAAGGAATCAAGGATATATGTACTTATGTTGTCTATGTAATTCTTTTTAAATTATCATCTTAAAATATCCTGTTCCTTTTAACAATAAAGATAAAATCATACAAAGTCTAATTCTCAGCTGACTGCAATTATATCTTTAAAAAGAACAGTATCAAATAAAATTATACAAATCCTGCACAACTTAATCGAATGAAATGGAAGATAGAAGGTTGATTAATGAATGAAGTTAAGTCCACTCAATTACAGGAATAAATATTTGTTGGTTATATTAATAAGGTTTTATTAGGAGGTTATGGTTATTAATTTAATGCTTATATTAATATCATGCAGCATGCATTGACAAAGGCCTCTGTGTCTACATTGTAATTTGGCAGGACAAGGTTTTGGTTTTTACTTTTGCACGAAAAAATAACATACAAGGATGGAAATCATGCACGGCAGCAACATACAGATATGAGTTGAACATAAAAATAAGACTTAAAAATAGAAACATTATCAACTTATGATATTATCTTCTTTTACTTTTTTAATTCAGCAAAAACAAATAAAGGAAAATGAAATATCTTTGTTTCCCTCATCTCATTGGAAATTAAAACAAGATTTAACGTTATAACCAATTCTTTTAAAATGGATAAAATAAATGAATTTTTTTTGTTGCTGATTCAACTTAGATTTTTTAATCCTCTGCTACTTACTTGTCAACATTTGGTTTTTTTTCATCCACAATGGATGAAGCAGGCATCATTCAGAACCGAAACGATATCAAAAGGAAGGGTAAAGACTGACGTCGACTTACGCAACATGGAAACCAAGAAAACTAAGAGGGAAATATAAACATGAGCATATGCTCTCAGGGACAGGGTTGGTGCGTAGGTGTGTAGCGCGCAAGAGCTAGAGAGGCACTCTGGTGGAAATTAAGCATTCCTCAAGAAATTAACGATGAAAGCGAACAAAAGGCCAAACAGGCATTGCATTTCAAATGTTTTGAATACGCTTTGATTAGATAAAGCATGACAAAGCAAAATCATGAAAAAATCATGACAGGCGTTTTCATACGCATACATTTATTTTGATTATGAAATAAACCTAAAAATGGTCTTAGTCATAAAAAAATTGAATGATCAAATGTGCACTTTCCTACTGAAGTTTTGATGCCAAAGCATGGCTTTAATATTTGAAACGCAGAAAGACAATATTATGCCAAGAGTAAAATAGACCAAATGCAAATACACAGATATATAATATATAATACACACACAAGAATTCTCTGATATAATTTGTGAGATTAAATATTATATGTGAAATGCACTTGAGTATTTTGTTTTGTTTTTGATCATCTCAAGAATGTCATTGAGATGTTGAAGTGAACGTGAAATATATAAAAGTATATTATTCTTGGCTATGTATATAACAGAGGGTTCCAAAATTTGCAAAAGGAGTAGGAAATACATAGAAAAGGAAAAAGACAATGCAGGATCTGCAGCAGGAAGGGATTAAATTCTTTTTAGTAAATATAAACAAAAGAAAGAAGAAGAAGAAGAAGAAGAAAAAGAAGAAAAAGCCAATTCTAAAAACACATAAAAGGATAAATGGGCATTTTTCCTAAGGACAGAACAAAACATGTAAGGCAGCCTATGAAAAAAGTTTAAAGCCAGAGATGTTTTGTTAAAATTTCACTACTTGCATCTCTAGGTTAAACAATACTTTCTATCAAAGCACATCTAAGTTCAGCTGATAGTGAAGGGTGGGGGTAATCATTTTGTCAACCTTTGATTTTTGCTGCAATTCAAATTACTGCCAAATATAAAAGTCTGGAAATGAGGATTGATTTCATAACCGCCTCACATTTCAGGCTTAAATAGTATTAGCATGAAACAACATTTTACTTCACCATTTTCAATGGCCACAATTATACTAAGTGGCCTCTCATTAACGGTGGAGAAATAAATGAATATGAAACACATCCATTTTTACCTTATAAGCTTAAGTTTTTGGTATCTGGATATCTAATTCTTTTATGTTTATCTCTTCAACAAAAAAATGTCCTATTATTTTTGCAAAGGTCAATATTGTGAATATTTAAAATTGAATTGGCAAATGAAAAGGGATTGAAGCATACAAGCAAATAGAGTTTTAAATACTATTAACATTATTTTTAGTTGTTGTCATGCTTGAAATTGAAGGGAAAAATGGTAGAAAAGGCGTAGAAGATATGTTACGGTTAGACCAGAAGTATCATTCATAAGAAATATAGGCATATTAAGAATTTTCTTTAAAAAAATTCTTTTCCATCAATCTTGTACTCATCAGAATTTTTCAAAAGGGAATCCTTGACAACTATAGAAAAAGTGTTAGAAATCGAGGTTGATTTAATTGAAAAAAAGAGAGCAAAGTTCATTCCAGACAGAGGTCAGACACCATTGTTATTTGTTATGCCCAATTTTTAATGTTAAAAAAAAAAAAAAAAAAGAGAGAGAGAGCGAGAGAGAGAGAGAGAGAGAGAGAGAGAGAGAGAGAGAGAGAGAGA
>JASKDV010174405.1:0-13282 GCA_032466395.1 Aegires albopunctatus | reverse complement strand
CTCTCTCTGTCTCTCTCTCTCTCTCTCTCTCTCTCTCTCTCTCTCTCTCTCTCTCTCTCTCTCTCTCTCTCTCTGTGGGTGTATCATTATTTCGAAAGATATTGATTAATGAATCCTAGATTATACATTTTGAGCTCTGAATGTGTAGAAATTGTATTTCTGTTGTAATCAGTCAGAGGGCTAAGTACTATTTTTGAAACATTTTATTGTATAAATAATTCACGTAGTGCAATCGCCTTTTCTCTAGTATTGCATGTTGGATGCATGCCTAATCATGATTCAACGACATTATTGAACAGTAATTCCAGATATGGAATGGAATAAATCAATATAACAAGCTAACTCCTGCATTAATTGTGTTATAGATTTCCTTAATCCCCAATAATTAATTCTCGTGCATATTCCTGGCAAATTCAAGATTGATATCTCTGTGTAACAAGCCACATTTCAAACCATACTATCCCTTTAAACAAAATGTTTGTACAATTCAATTCAATATAAAAAAAAAAACAAACTCTATTGTCCTTAAAAAGCAAATAAATTCGTTCACATCAGTAATATAAAACAAAGTATAAAAGACAGTAGGTCAAAGCTAGCTAAATATAAATTTAGTTTACGTGCACAAATCATAACTCATCATTCATAACTAAAGTCCGATGTTCAAAACAATCAAAGAGATTTTGTTTTCCCTAAACAAGCAGGCGATTATCAAGAAATATGTTGACAACGTCAATTGAGTTTAAAGTATGTTATTATATTCATTTCATCAACAATAAGTAAACATAACTTTGAATGCATTATGCATTTGTTTGAAACAATAAAATTGTTCCCTTTTTCAAGAAACCTTTCATAATTATTCATCGTGTCAATTTTTCAGATTTGATTTTATGTATCGAATTTTAGAAAACGCTCTTTAGTTACAAAGTTACTACTTTTAATTGCATGGTATCTGTGAAAGTCTTCACTATCAACATATTTATTAAACAAATAAAAAGGTGGAATCACTTTAATTGAACCTTAATTGGGATACCCTTTGCAAGGAAGAATTTTTTTCTAAAAATAATTCCACTTATTCATCTCGGAAGGGAAATTTGTCTTTTGGTATTTACCGTCACCGAGCGTCAGCCTTAAGAACAGCGCCGCAAACGTAGGAAATTCGTGTAAATAACCATGCCCAAGAGTTAAACGCGGTGTCTCCAAAGAGATTCGAACCCGCGACCTTTCGCATATACGACTTGACCGTTCTTCCACCGTGCCAATAACACGTTCTAAAAGTGAAATTCACATCCATTACAATACCAAAGACTCATTCCACATTTTGTTTATTTTTTTTTTTTCTTGTTCCATGTTTTGTTAGTTAGATTGACAACACAGTTCTTACACAACAATTTTTCTAGCCAGTTAAGAAACAAATCTAGGTAAAACATAAGCCTTTTTTAATTTCAATCTTGAGGAATTTGCCTATCATATTATTAATTGCTATAAATATATTCGCACTTCAACTTTGTGAGCTCTATCATGATATATTTCTGACTGGTCAACATTAACCATAAAAGGTATTTTTTCACACTTCACGTTCATCGGTTTTATTTTGTAACATGCGCTATATTACCGTAAAGAAGTTTTAATGCCATTGTTCTTGAGGTTCCCTTTGTCCTTGAGTTGGTTGAACATGTTACTGATTATCACTCTTTAATCGAACTACCACGTGGTTTTACAGAAAAAAGGCTTCCAATGAATTACTACCCTTATGTTAAAGGATGCCAAAAAACCAGAAGACTTGTTTCATCGCTATAATATCAATAACGCAGTGATCAGCGTTATCGCCGGTCACTAGGTTGACTCGATTCCTTGGGGGAGCGAATTTCACTTCAATTTTCAGTCTTAACGCTTTTATTTAATCCCTACGGTTTGCAGATATTGACACAGCTGCAGTGGGAAGTCTTTTTAAATTTATATTTAAAAGATTTCATTCCAGCCGGCCGAGTAAAAGAAATAGGATTGTTATCACATAAGACAGTGATCTTTCCAAATCATGAGATGCTATGAACTGATCCATTATTGACAATAACAAACTTATCACAATTTTGAACTATAAAGATACTAATGTTCGTCCATTTATTTGTCAATTTTATTTTATATTAGTTTTACAATGGTGAGAACAATCATGATAATTCAATTATAACAATGCATGATAATATCATAAATTTCAGGCGCCGCTTACGCTATGCCTACAAGCCTTGAATTTGATTGTACCAATGCTAGAGAAGGCTTAGCCTGGTGGGGATGTGGCGCATTTGGAGTGTGCAGAGGAGGTCAGCACGTGCAGACTGACTGTGTTAATGGAACCAGATATGACAAGAGATCACAGTCTTGTGTTTCGTAAGTTTTAATTAGGTCACCAATATCACGCCCTTCACCATCATTATCATCTTCTTCTTACACATTTTATCACAGCCATGAAATTGCTTTCCATGTACACTGTACATGTGTTTAAAACAGGTTTTACTATGACAGATTGCTAAAAACGTTCAAACGCATGTCATCTGGAAGTTACTAGGATAATAATTAATCATTTAGTTCTAACACGAGAAACACTGAGCGAGATACTCAAATTTACTGAGTTTGGCAGTTTATTGTGATTAACTTACTGACTTAAGGGCCTATTGCATCTCAGTCCACAGAGCGGGATACCTATCAATGTATCTTTTGTGCCAAGTTAGGCATCCGCTTATACGGCACGATACACTGTTCTCATGTTATTGTTTCTGTGCAAGGAATCAAAGGTGTTCCAAGTGCATTTTTCTTATTTTGATTATCATATCAATACAAGTCTTGCAGGGAAAAGTCTTTGCTATTTAACAGTCGGCAATGTGGACAATATTGTTCCTTTGAAGCTATGCTAGAATTTGATAAAGTATGGCTCCATTGCTTTATTGGCAGGACTATTTAAAGTTAGCTCTTAGGATTCTTAGTCAGTCAACAGTGGCGTCACATTTATATTTTTATACCACTCAATCACCTTTCCAGTCAAAACCAAGCCTCCTTCCCATGCAACAGTAACATAGACTGCTCTAACTACAATGGACCTGGTCATCGTACTGCCGAGACTAGCAACGATCCCTCCGAACAACTACCTTCCTGCACCTATTATTACACATGTGCTTATGGCGCCTATCTGGGGCATCAAATGTGTCCTAACGGTAAAGCATAGTTTGTACAAGAAAACCTCTACTTTTCCTTCTTCCTCTGTCTGTCCTGTCTGAAACTGTGAGTATCTCAAAATCTTAACCCTTCTTTTTTCATTTCAGTCTTTCTCAATGTCTCTCATTTTGAAGAAAACTTTAAGTTGAGCTGGTCAGAATACAAGGAATAATAGATAGATAGAAAGGCAGGTTTATTGATAGAGAAATAAGGAAGGAAAAAAAGGGGGGAAAGGGGGGGGGGGGGCAGGAAGAAAAAACACTGAGGGTATGTATTGATTGGATTACGGTGGAAGTAGAAGTTCTTATACTAAAAGTACCTTTTTGCTGTCATTGGCTTCTGATTACAATAATGTTGACAATGTCATTATTCTTCACGATGTACATTTTAATACAATAATATTGACATTAATGATATACATCCCAACACAGTAATATTGACAATGCCACTATTCTTCACGATGTACATTTTAATGCAATAATATTGACATTATATAGGCCTACGTCCCATACAGTAATATTGATAATGTCATTATTCTGTTACACAGGAACCGTTTACCATGAAGAACTTCAACAGTGTAACTTCCGGGACAGAGTGCCACCACCCTGCGGCACCTTTACTGGCTCCACACAGGTTAGTAGTAGAAATCATTTACAACATTATCATGCGTCATCATCATCATCATCATCACCATGTAGCCATGCTTACGGCACTTTTCCTACTATTTACTGACAGTAACACAAAATGCATAAGACAGAACTGGCAACCAAATGGTATGAATACAATTTTTGGACTCAGACTGACTTGCCGGTAGATTCGTCACTAATTTCCTGTGGTTATAGAGGATATCTTGCGCATAACAGAATTCGATCCAACAACAACAATAACAATACGATTTGTATGGCGTCTTCCCCGATTAGCTCAAAGAGTTGTAAAATTCCAAGATCAGGTATATTAAAATGAGAACAATAGATCGAGACTAATGGCCACGAGACACTACGCAGTTTCCCAGTTACTGCACAGTTACTGCACAGTTCCATAGATGATTTGCGAATCGCTCACAGATTCATTCAGATTCCATTCAGAGCTAGACAGGCTAGCGGAACCTCATTCTCATTTGAAACCATGTTGATCTTTGGTGGTTTGTGGTATGTGTAGTGTGTGGGCTCCCAAAATATATAAAGAAGGAGAACTGTGCAGTAACCGTACAGTAACCGCGCAGGCCCGATCTACCACCTTAACTACTAGTGTGTGGTGGCCATGACAGTTCGGGCCGAGTTTGCAATTTTAAATAGGTTTGTAGTAGACAATAATCATTTGGTGCAGATCTCATTCCTGGTTGCTGCAAAGCGTGGAAACCTTATGAGAGGTTGGATTTGTAAAAAAAAAAAATGAAACAATTTAGCCAAATCACACCACAATAATCATGTTCTAGTGTTGTTGTGATAAATGTATTTATTTCCATTACTTTAGTGTTCTCAGAGGCCGGGTAGCTCAGTCAGTAGAGCGTTGGGCTGCTAAACTGCGAGCCATGGGTTCAAACACCCAGCCAGTATCGACGGATTTTTTTCGTGGCCTCTCTGTCGACCCGGCAGTTTAATGGGTAGCTAGATCTCTTGAGATCAGGCGAAAGTAAAGTCGGCGTGCAAGCAATGACAAACTACCACACAAAGCCGCATGCCTTAAAAATTGGGACTGATTTCATCTACGCCCAGTAATGTTGTTGTATTGAATGTTACCCATGTCCACGACCAGACTGCCTTGTAAACAGCCAAGGGCTCTTTTACGTGCGTATATTACATAAACACATGGGACCTCCGATATTATAGTCCGTCTCCGATAGGACTTGGAACGCCATATCCTAGCAACTTAAGGATAAGGGGGCAGAAGGAAACCCGAAAGTTTTTTTGGATTTCAAATTCATGCCTGCACGGGTTTGAACCAGGGACCTTTGGCGTAGTAGTCGAGCGCCTTAACCACTGAGCTATCCGCTCCCCCCTCCCAGTAATGAGTATGTATGGGAAAAACTACTTTTTTGTGCGTGTTCTAAGGACTGCCTTGAGCGCATTTAGTGGAAATGCGCTGTATAAAACGCTCATATTTTTACTCCTGTTGCCCACAACTGAAAGACTGCACTAAGATTGAATCCTAGATTATTGAAGTCTTTATTTTAAAAGAATAGGCATAGAGGGTTCTCCGTGGGAATTATGCAGGAAATTCAAATCTATAAAATGCATAAAGTAAATTCAGTTAATTTGACGTTAAATAGATAAGTCATAATAATCTTACTTGTTTTCTATAATAAATTATTTATGTTCTGCTTTCTTTCAGCGTCCCCCGTTCAGACGAACCAATCAAAACAACAACAACAACAGACGCCCCCCTTTCAACAACAACAATAACTTCAACAACAACAACAACAACCGCCCCCCTTTCAACAACAACAACAACAACAACAATCTCAATAATAACAACGTGAATAACCAGGTACCGGTAAGTAAAAGCGGTAATGTAACTCACACTTTTTTTCTAAATGTGTTACTGTAATCACTGTTGTCATTATTATTATCATCACCCTCGTCATTCGTCATCACCGGTATCATCATAACCGTGCCGTGCTCATTTAGAAAATTCATTATAATATATTCTCCCTTATCTCACCATCGAAAACAATTGTAGGCCATCATCGTAATCATTATCATAATAATCATCCTCATCATCATTATCATCATCATCGTCATCAAGGACATTTTCATTATCACACTGTAAATAACAATTAGAGAGTCCGCATACTTCTTACCTGAAAAGAAAAATTCTCCCCTAAACAATAGACGAAGAATAAATGAACAAACAGAAAGATCGTGAACAATGTTCACGAAACACGAAACATACAAATTAGTAAGGATCGAAAAGCACTGATTCCCAAAAAGGGTGTTTTGAGTAAATTAAGAAAACATTTGAAGGCAGGCCCTGCTTTATTGTACATTAATTATGCATACGTAAGGCATTGCCATATTACAAAGGGACTGTGAATGCTTAAACACACACCACCATTAGAAATCTAAAGACAATTTTGAAAACGTCCGTAAGCTAACCGAGAACAGAAACAAATTATGGAGAAAACTCGTCCAGAGAATGAGAGAAACAGCCGAATAAGAGAAGTCGGACGACGTACACAGCTGAAAGGACTGTTTCCATGCACCGTCATCTGTCAACGTTTTACTACCGTATTACGACCAACGTCTTCATGGCAATACGCCAACTATATTTCACCTGTATCGGTTTCCATGACACTAAACGTCGATCGTAAGTTGACCGTCGTACCACCGTACTTTTGCAAATACGCCGCAGGTAGCGATTTTTGGCAAATCTACGACCGTCTTTTCCATTCATCCAAGCCGAATCCCCCTGTGTCATGCTTGCGGGAACTGTGGTGTGTACTTGGCACTGACGATTTGGCTCAGCCCGCCTTCCCCCGTACATCGATGTGCACGGATCTTGATGTGAGTATTTGCTTTCATTCACTGGAAAGAATCCACGTCTCATCAGAAATCATTCAGATCTTTCTTTACAATGAAGTTCCCTTTGGAGATCTATGAAAAACTTCGATAACACACCTTGCGCCTGTGGGGTCACTGAGGTCTCAAATTACGATGACGAAACGGTACTTATGGAAACGAAAAGACGCCCGAGTTTTAACGACGGCCGTGGTCGGCCGTAAAAACGTCGACCGATGGCGGTACATGTATGGAAATAGTCCTGAAGATTTAAAGTCAAGTTAGACAATGAAAGGTATTCAACAAAATAATACTATGTAGTTTTGATTATAATGGGCCTGGTCATCGTACTTCCAAGACAGGCGTCGATCCTATTGAATCATACCTTCCTGCATCTTTTGCTTCTTTTACTATTATACATAAACATCAAATATTGAGACACTCTTTTTCTTAAAAATCAATTTTGATCATAACTCGATGACACTTAGTTCCCTCTCTTTAATAGCTATCGGTAAATATAACTTGAAAAGATCACGTTAAACAGCGATTAGAAATAATGGACGATGCAAAAACTTGGTAATAATAATATCAGTGACCCATTTTCGTTAGAAAATAGATGTAGACAGACCATAGAAAATATCCAACAATGATTGTAAATGATAGCTTCGTTAATCAAAGTGGTGGCAATCGTACTGAAGTCGTGATAAATTCAGCATTGAGAACATCTTTCTTAACAACGGATGTTTTCTTATTCTAATCTGCTGTGCTATATGCTTTGATTGCCCATCTCTGATTGGTTTTAATGTTATCTATATAGGGTGGCCCCAAAATAATGTCGGCAAGATTAAGCACTTAAATATCAAGATCGCACAAATGGATTTTGATAAAAATTGACATAGATTAGCAAATATTCACTGAAAGCCAGAAAGTGAAATTTCAAAGCCAACGGTTGCATTTAAATGTTACAAAGCAATTTCTATACAGTGGAGTCAAAATCCGAAAAAGAAGCAGTATTCAATTTTGGTCAACAGTTCTTTGCGTGGTATGTGGAGCCTCCCTGCAAGAAAAGACTCAACGAATTTTTTTCCTACATGAAGAAATTGCTTTCCGAACATTTTTTGTCTTAAAATTACCATACAATGCGAGATTCATGCCACCCTTTTTCTTGAATAATGTTTTGATCACAATTTTATTACCACGTCTAAGAATATTTTTCCAGGAGCAAATCAATGCAAATCGCATATAAACTTAGATCTAGAGATCTAACATAGATCTAGATCTAGAATTAAACCTAGAATCAAGAATTAAAGCTAGAGTCTAGAACCAAAACCGATAGGCCTAATGTCAAAAATGAACTCAACATATTTGTTTTTGAGCAACGGGGATCAACCAGATTTGAACAAAAATTTGGAATCCAAGTGGCAGTGTAAAGAAAATATTATTAATGCCCTGAAAAGGAATGAATTAACAAAAAAAAAAAAATAAACAAAATAAACAAAAAATAAAATAAAATAAAATAAAATGCAAAACTGAAAGACCACAGCTAGAATCTAGATCTAAGTTTGTCCGATCAAAATATCAAAATCACGAACATTAATTAATTGCCAAAGAGATTGCACGAATAGTAGTATTATGCACGGAAAGCAATATTATGTCAATTAAGAGTCCGTTTAAAAAAACCCTATTTCAATTAGTCATGTAACAAAGACTATAAAATCTCTGATAATAAACAGATCTCTATGAAATTTAAACATAACTTTTATATTTTGCATTTGAATAAATGTGAGATTTACTTTTCTATACGCTATGAAGTACAATATTTCATGTTAAAATTTCTACTTCCAGACATGTGATAATAACGTCCGAACGCAATGAGTAACGAATGATGATTCATTATAAAATTATTTGCCAGTTTTTAGCTCCCGCGATAAAAAAGCAATATTCATAATCGGTCGTTCTTGAATTAAAGTATTCCATTCAATGCAATTCTTTGATTCAATAAAACTTTATTAACCCCCAAAATTGGGCAACCGAAGGTTTATTGAAAGAACCCTATCGATAGATACATAGAAATCCAGTGTGAATGATTCGAAATTCCATATCAAAACTTAAGGAATTAATTTCCTTAGTAGATATCTAGATGTTAAATTTTCAAACCGTTTTTCATTACATCTCTGATAACACATGAAAGATTAACAAATTCTATATTCCATTTCACAGATTGCTGCGGCGGCGGTGTAAATGACCTCGTGCATATTTTCAGATTACTTTCTTGAACACGAGGATGAAGTTGGGGAAAGATAATCCCAATAATATACTATTGCTGTACTTTTTCGGTCTAGTTGTTCACTGCCGTTGATAAAAGTATTATTTTTAATTTGTTTTCGCTATTTCCAAATCATAAATCTTTCATTTCAAAATACAGATGATAAAGAAAATCATAACTTTCATCATCAATTTCATAATAACAATCATTATATCATAAGAAAATAATTTCCTGGAATGTGTGAGAGATTAAGAGATATAACCATTTAGATACACAATTAGATTATCACTTTTTTGTCTCCTACGGACCTGGTAATCTTTTACACTCTTGCCAAACAATTCAGTTCTAATTATATCGTTACCAACATCCTATAATTGGTTAGAACAAACTTGTTACAACTCTTGCTAAATATTCTGATTTAATCTAATTTGTTTTAAAGAAGTTGCGATGCTGAAATAAAATTCTTTCACTGTAAAATTTCCGTATTTCCAATGTTCTTTGCGCTTCCGCTTAAATATGTGCCGACGTTTTAATATCGCAGTTTCTCGCTGTTGCTCGCTTTGTTGCAATGTTAATGTATAACATTCCATGCGCTTGCTTCACATTGCTTTCATGTGCAAAAAGCTTTTTGTCTTCGCTCATACTTCGAATGATAAAGTATTACAGACAACTGAATTGGATCTCATCGATATCTCCAATGTTTCAATGAATATGCATGTAATGTAATTTACTTAAATAAAATACGTACAATTAAGAGCATCACAAACACTGATTGCCGATTACAACAAATCATTCAATAGACCTTTTGATATTGGTGAAATTTGAAGAAGCTATTAAGTTCGGTTTGTAAGGCGAGGATTGATGTATTTTTATATACCATGGTTACTTTCTTGTTGGAAAGAAACAGATTCGGAAAGAAAAATAACAAAGAAACGACAACTCGTCCAATCAGTATTCACGACCATCGGAAAATAACATTGTTCTAGGAATGAACTACCAATAAAAATTAATAAAAAATGAGCTCAAAGATTGTTGCTGATGAACAGAAAACAAATTGTTATTGAATCAATTGATGAATAAGTAGACATTGGCAGACGATTCTATGATATATTGGCCATAGTCCAAACTCCATTTGCTTACAAATCGTCGCGTCAAAATGGTAGTCTAGAGTGATCAATTCTACCGATGTTGGACTGCAACAAGAGAGAAAAGTAAAATTCCCCCCCCCCCCCTTTTTTCTATGCGGAACAAAGCATAAATACATATTATTGTTTATTCCAAGAAGTTAACGAAAAGGACACATAATGATTGATCATCGATGTTTTAATACGTGTATTATAAATCATGTAAAACTGATATATTTATTTAGAACGCAACTAGAAATATCATAGAGAACTTTCGTACATTCAAGTAGGTAGTGGGACATTCGAATCGGTAAGAGGACATTCACATACAGTATTAATCATTAGTATGCTATTTGAAGTATATGAAAGGTGTTCATTGAACACTATTGAAAGGGTTAAAAATCAAACATTATTATGTCAAAAGCATGGGTTTTCCCAGATAAATTAGGTGAGTAAGCGTTCATGTACTTAAGATAATTCGAAGAAAAACATACAATTTCTGTTACGAGAATTAAAATGAAAAATAGACATGAAATTAAGACGTAGAACATTATAATCTGACGCAGTGCTTTCAAATTTATATGCAGGTTATGACAATCACAAGCGGTGTACTGCATTTAAACTTAAGGCAATCACAAGCGGCACAGTTAATTTAAAATTAAATATAGATTAAGGCAATCACAAGCGGCACAGTTAATTTGAAATTAAATATAGATTAAGGCAATTAGAAGCGGCACAGTTAATTTAAAATTTAATATAGATTAAGGCAATCAGAAGCGGCACAGATCATTTAAAATTAAATATAGATTAGGCCATTCAGGAGCGGCACAGTTGATTTAAAATTAGATATAGATTAGGTCAATCACGAGCGGCGCAGTTGATTTAAAATTAGATATAGATTAGGTCAATCACGAGCGGCACAGTTCATTTAAAATTAAGTACAGATTAGGGCAACAACGAGCGGCGCAGTTCATTCAAAATTAAATACAGATTAGGGCAACTACGAGCGGCGCAGTTCATTTAAAATTAAACACAGATTATGGTAATCACGAGCGGTGCAGTTAATTTAACATTGAATACAGATTATGGCAATCACGAGCGGCGCAGTTCATTTAAAATTAAATACAGATTATGGCAATCACGAGCGGCGCAGTTCATTTAAAATTAAACACAGATTATGGCAATCACGAGCGGTGCAGTTCATTTAACATTGAATACAAATTAGGGCAACCACGAGCGGTACAGTGCATTCAAATGAGAAAACATAAGTATTAGAATCAGCATTTTTTGGATCTTTTTAAAAATAATATTGCACATTCCTTTGAATTTATACAACAACGAAATGTCTTTCTTCCTCCCAATAAACAAGCCAAGAAATCAATTGTAAAAGAAAAAACAACAACCCAACAACCAAAATACCAAAAATATAACTTAACACCAAACAACCAACAAAACCCAAGACAACAACTTTATTGCAGCAATAATAGAAACAAACATCAAAACTACCAGCAAATAAATTAATAACAAAACACAACCCGTACTTATTAAGAATAGTCCTACCAACCTCCCTCACAACACCTCCTCCCCGAAACCCCTCCAAAATAAAGCCCCACAAAACCAAAAAAAAAAAATATATATATAAAAAAATAATAATAAATAAAAAAATAAATAAAAAAAATGCGGAAACGTTCTTTCAAAAGAGGCAAATTAAAAAAATTAAATGCGGAAAAAATCACGCTTCATATAAACACCGTCATCCTGGATTTGGAGCAAATGGTACTTACAAATACCTAGGGATAAATGAATGGAATTCAGCATGCGAAGATGAAAGAGAAAATACGGAATGAATACTACAGGTGTGTACGACTTGTGCTTAAATTAGAACTGAACAACGCCAACAGAATACATGCAGTACATATCCTTTCAATTCTTCCAGTCGCCACATCAACATCAGCAACTGGACAATCGAAGAACTCAAAAGAAAATTAATATAGATCGCAAAACAAGAACATTGGAGAACGCGCACCATTCAAAGTAGGCGTGGATACGCTGTACCTACCAAGAATAGGATTCAAGGGGCCATGATATTCAAAATGGAGGGAATTACAGGACCATTTCCATCTGTCTAGACACATATATCAATAATAAGGTGGACAAACTCCAAGACATTATCCAAGAGTGCGAAAGAATAAGGAACACTACATCAGTATTGTACTCCATAAGACCGAACAATATAGGAAATAATTCAACGTGCCAGATTTAAAGACCAAGCTTAATGAGTCAGCGACTGAATATGGGAAATGAGATTTTCTTAAAAAGAAGCCAAAGGACGACCTCTAGAATTTAAACAACTATTGAGCAATTAGTGCGATATCTACGACATTTAAATGATATAGAAGTAGATAAATTGGAAACGAACAAATGGCTCAAAACACCAGGCTTAAAATCGGACACGGAGGGATTTCTATTTGCATCTGAGAACCAGTGTTTAAAGACTAGTTACTATCAAAACGTGCAGAATTTGTAACCTGATTTACGTAAAGGTACATCAAAGCAGCAGCATTGGGAAATTTATAAACACACTAGCATCGAAGTAACTGATATTTACTATTAGTGTCACTTTGCAACAGTGACAGAAACAATGAAGTTACTATACTTTGGGACACGTTAATTAACACTGACAAAGGATCAAGGCTAACAGGCCCGACGGAGTAACTAAGGACAAAAAAGAGATAATTATTTGTCATCATTGACATGTCTGACCCCACAGATAGAAACATGTCGATCAAAACAACAGAGAAACGCTTAAAGTATAATGCCGGGTCTAGAAATAGAAATTTAGAGAATGCGAGGCATGAACACAACCAGTGATAGGACCAGGTGCTCTTGGGGGTAGTCAAGTTAGGAATGAAATCAAATTACAAGAAGTCCAGCAGTGTATCCTCTTTGGAACTGTTCATATTCCTTAACAATTAAATGAACCATCATATTTTATGAAATCATTGTATGATGGTCAAGTGATGAACTCGGATTCATGAATGAATAAAGCAAAATATCGAGGGGAACAACAACAATAACAACAACAATAATACGGTACTACTACTACTACTACTTCTACTACAACTACCACTACTACTACTACTACTACTACTACTACTACTACTACTACTACTACTACTACTACTACTACT